>PVJA010015564.1:0-45136 GCA_004027025.1 Myocastor coypus
AACTCGCAGCAATCCTCCTGCCTCAGCCTCCCAAGTGCTGGGATTACAGGTGTGAGCCACCACGCCTGGCTGTTTTTATTATTTTTATTTATTTATTTTTTTTCTTGTTTCAGAACCTTTGTTTATTCACTCATTTTTATGGAAGGCTCAGCCCCCCCCCCCCACCAGGGCAGGGCTGGCGCAGCATGTGGTGCCCGGGATCGAACTGCGGTCCCTGAAGCTGCCCAAGCTTTCCCAAGCAGGCACTTTAGACCACTGAGCCATCCCGCCAGGCCCTAGTGTTTAGTTTCAAATGATTTAAAATTGGTTGACATTTAAGAAAATATGTTTTTCTCTTTTTTAGGGGCCTTATTTCATAAGAAATACAACTGTCCCATAGCTTATATTCATACATTATCATTTATTCTGATATTTAAGTTCAAAAGTAATGAACATAGACAAGGAAAATGTATTTGTTTTTCCTGTTGTTCTTTTAGGGAAATGTTTAGATATAGTCACTTGTTCATTCTCCAGGAATGCATTTTTCTCTTAATGCCTGGAACTTGTTTTAAAAGGAAAAGCAGTGCTCGCTTCAGCAGCACATATACTAAAATTGGACCGATACAGAGAAGATTAGCATGGTCCCTGCGCAAGGATGACACACAAATTTGTGAAGCATTCCCTATTTTAAAAAAATATATATTAAAAAAATAAATAAAAGGAAAACCAGTATTCACAACATAAACTAAGAGAACATTCTGCCATGTCAGAAAACTATTTGTGATCTTTAAAGTGCTACTCCTTCCTCTAGGGTATTTCAAGATGCAGAACAACCTCACCGGGAGCTTGTTTCAAATGGTTATTACTCCGCCCACCTTAGAATTCTGTTGGGCCTTTGGCCCTCATTTTGAGAAACACTTTAAGTTATTGTTTTGTCCTCAAGTTAAATAGCAGAAAATTTATTCATGGTATAAAATTCTCAGATGGTATAAACAGCCATTTACAACATTATGAACATTTTATGAACAATTTTTCAATGAATGCCTGTGTTTGATATCTTTATAGTTCTACCCCACCGCCCTCCCCAAAAAAAATCTTATTAGTTTTCTGACAATGCTATACAAATGATGAGCATTTTTCTTAGATGGTCTTGTGTTGTTTAATTTTTTAACGAGTGGTTTTACTGTGTAAATTCTACTTAAATGTCATACCTGTTCTTTTCATGCACTACAGAAGCTCTATAAAATGAATAAGGCAGTTCACAGCTAGAAGAGTTGGCATTTTGGTGTTCTAGGCAATAATTTATTTTGCAAAAACTATGATTAGATCATTTTATGTATATGCAGCCTAGGTTCAATTTCAATTACCTTGTTCTAGTTTTTAGTTTAGAATGATTTACAATTTGTAGGGATTTAAGAAAATATATTTTTTTCTCTTTTTAGAGGCCCTGTTTCTTTAGAAATATAACTTTCCCAAAGCTTATAATCATACTACATATTCTAATAGTTAAGTTTCAAAGTAATGAACATATCAAAGGAAAATCTGTTTTCTTTCTTTCTGCTGTTTTTTAGGCAAATGCTTAGATACAGTTACATGTTCATTTGCCAGGTAAACCTTTACTATACCTTTACTGTATAAATTTGTTTCGTTTTGATTTTTGTCATCTAGAATACTACTGTGTTCATTGTAATATAATCTCTATTTCTGTATCTTTTCCGCATTTAAAACCTTTCAATAAAACCTTTAATACATATGCAAAAAAATGACAACCACCTTTATCAGTTGATGACATGATTACCTACACATTAGGCCCAATCAGAGTACAGTGCTAATGAGGAAAATGAGTCAAAGGCTACATTATGAGGGTTTTTAAAATGCATTGTATGAGAAATTAAAGTAAAGGGATCCCATGTGAGGTCAGCCTGGGCAAGACAGTGAGAGCCAGTGGGTGGGAAGGAAACAGGGAGCAAAACAGGGAAGAAATGAAAGATGAAAGGATAATAGGGAGGGGATAAGGAAGGAGAGAGGGAGGGAAAGATGGAAGGAGAGAGGTAGGACACAAGAGCTGGGATGTAAATGCTACCTGCAATTTGGAGGTTTCTTAAAAAGTGAAACGCGCACCCAGAAGTTGACCTGGCCTTCCCACTTCTGGATATTTCATCAAGAGATGAACATATGTCTCTCTATGGGCTTATACATGGACACTGATCCTTTCTTTGTAATAACACAAGTAAGCAATGATAGTATGTTACATTACCTTTAGCAATGTCAGGGAGTTTCAGGTATTCCACATCCTCATCCACACTTGGGATGGTTACTCATCTCTAATTTTATCCTTCACCCCCTGCCCCCAGTAATCAAATGGAGGACCTTTTGCTTGCCAGGCTGGCACTTATACTGCAGAGCTATACTCCCAGCACTTAATTTTATCCATCTTAGATACTGCAGTATAAAGAATACAGCCAGGGAATCTGGGGGTGTGGGTGGGGCTTTCTGGAGTAACTCCTAAGACAGCCTGTCTTAGTTACTTTTTACTTGTTGCTGGGACAAATACCTGACACTCAAAATGAAGGAAGGAAAGGTTTATTTAGCTCACAGTTACTGGAGGTTTCAGTCCATATGCAGCTGGCCCAAGGCTGAGTGGAACAAGACAGAGAGCATCCAGTTCATGGTGGTGGAACAGCAACAAAATGGTGGCAGAGGCAGCCAATCAATCAGGGGCAGCAGAGCAGCAGCAACAGCTCGAGTCTGTCTCTCTGTCTCTCTTTATATTATATTCAGGCTCTCCGCCTTAGGCTACACCCATAATCCCAGAAATACTTCAACCCATAATTCCATCAGTACTAAAACCCATAATACCAGGGATCATGGATCAAGTCTCAAACTCCAGAAGTCCCTGCCCAATGACTACATGAGGCTTTTGGGGGACAACTAGACATAAACCATAATACAGCCCAAGTCCAGTTTGTAGAGCTGGATAAAATAGGGGATCAGTGGAACTAGCTCAGTTGGAATGACAAAAGGTGGGCACTAAGATGGGGGAGTAGGCATGAATGAATATGTGGGTATACTAATGAGTGCTATGACCGAGTAGGCAGGGTATGTGTGTCATGTCCTAGCACAGCAAATATTATTCCAGGACTCAGGCTGTAGAGGAGGGGTGCAGGACGCAGGAATGAGCTGTGATATTCTTAAAGCTCAGGAACTTGAGTGACGGGGGTGGGGGGAAGGGGGACATGAGACACGAGTGTCAGACCTAAAATACATCCCTCACTGGATGAAGGCTGACCGTACACAAGACGTTTAGAATATTACAAAGCAATAAGCCTAATGTCAAAAGTGTAGGCCTGGGTTAGAGAATTCTGAGGCCTCTTCAGGCCAGTGGGAATCCAGGTGGTTCACACTTGCACCAAGGACACTCCAGGAGTAGTGGGAGGCAACTGTCAAGTTCACAGAGGCTCAACAAGAAAGTTCAAAATTCCTTGGCTGAGGTAGTTTCACCATGAGTTGGAGAAGTAGTGGTATTAGGTCTTCTCTCAACTTCTTATAGAATTCAGCAGGGAATCTGTCATAACGTGGGCTTTTCTTGGTTGGTAGCTTTTTAATTACATCTTCAATTTCACTGATTGCTACCAGTTTATTTCAGAGATTTAGTTCTACTTGATTAGCTTTGGCAATTCAAATAGATCTAGGAATCTGTCCATATCTTCTGAGTTTTCGATCTTATTAAAATGTAAGTTTTCAAAGTGAGTCTAGTGATCTCAAAGTACCAGTTCTGTAATAGCTGAGTACATTTCAGTGTGGTAGAGCACTTCTGGGTTAAAGCTCCAGTATAGCAGGGGAAGTGGGATGAGTAAGGGGAAGGGAAAAGAAGGAAGAGGCTGGGTCAGAACAGTTGTTTACCATGTGTAAGACCCTGGGTGTGGTACTCAGCACCAGAGAAAATGGAAATAACTTTCATACTAAGTTAATGCGTTTCTCTTTCTTCCACTAAGGATATTTCATCAAACTATTAGGTGTTGCTCATTACAAATAATTCTAATTTAGCCGGGTGTGGTGGCTCACGCCTGTAATCCCAGCACTCGGGAGGCTGAGGCAGGAGGATTGGCGTGAGTTCGAGGCCAGCCTGGGCTACAAAAGTGAGCTCAAGGCCAGCCTGAACTGCATAGAGAGACGCTGTCTCAAAAAGACAAAAAAAAAAAAAAAAAGAAAAAAGAAAAAATAATCCTAATTTGTCTTGAGCTATCTGTCTTCTTTTTCTGCTTGGTCAGAAGTAAGAGCAGGGCACAGGTTATGAATTAACAGGATCTATAGTAAAACTTCACAGACATTCATATATTTGGAGGATCCACACTCAGAGGAATTCAGCAAGTAGAGATGTCAAAAGATACATGAAACAGGGTCAAGAAGGGTAAAATTAAATGCTTGGCTGTTATCTGAGGGCCTACTACAACACTCCAGCAAAGTCACCTTGAAGGTTTGGTCCGAAGGCCAATTAGATCCTAAAATCCTTAAGTTTTAAGGGTTGTAATGTAGAGCTACAGAGATCAACAGTCTTCTGACCTATGACCCTGTCTGGCAAGCAAGTCTTCTCTCCTTAGCCGGACATCAAATCTTGATCTCACCACTGCAAGGATGAGATGGGCTAAAGACATACAAACTCTGTTATGGTTTGTGTCTAGCTGTTTCCACAACTAGTCCCCTTATATAATCATGGGACAGGGACTTCTGGAGTTTGAGACTAACTCATGGTCCACTGCAATTATGTACCTTAGTACTGCTGGGATTATAGATGTGTACACCTTCATCAGCCTGGGACGATAGCCTGAATGTAATATAAGGGAGACAGAGAAACAGATACCCTCTGTTGCTCTCTGTGTTGCTGTGGTTACCATTCTTCCTGTTCCTCTGCCATGAAGTGCTGTTCTCTGCCAGGTGCCAGACTGCCTTGGAGACAGTCGAGTAGGGACTGAAACCTCCAATAACTGAGTTAAATAAACTTTCCTTTCTTCATTTTGGGTGTTGGGTATTTGTCCCAGCAATGAGAGAAGAGTTACTGAGACAAATGAGACAAACTCAAAGAAAACCAATCAGATATAGGAACATAGACTAACAGCACAGATAAATCTCAGTGTGACAAAAACAAACAAACAAAAAAAACCTGGTAAATTTTGGTTTCACACTGGTTTAGTTGCAGTCAACAATAGAAATTTTCAATAAAAAGTCTACTAAGCAACACAAAGATTTGTTCTAAGAAGTGAAGAGCTTACTGGAGTTGTAAATATGAGTGTCATTTGGATGGAAGCAACCACAGATATGTGTAGATAATAGCAAGATGGGGGAATCTCAGCCAATACCCAAATTTAAAGAATGCAAGAAAGAAGTGGAAGCTGGCAACAGGAACCAAAACTGATCACAGTTATTATCTGTTGAGAAAAAATTCTGTTAAAATTATATAGGCTAGGTGCTGCAAATACATATTTGTAATCAGTTATTCAGGTAGCCAAAGCAGGAGGATCACAAGTTTGCAGCCACCACTGGCATTTAGAGAGGCCAAGTTACATGTGAAGTCCAAGATTCAATTCCAGTACCAGAAACAAACAAACAAACAAATAAACAATACCTTCCAAACACAGCTGGATGAAATTTCTGCAAGCTTTAGGAGCTTCTTTTGACCACAACTCTATATCAATATCTCCAGCAGTAGTTTTCAATAAAACCTGTAAGAAAATAATACATCATTATGTTACAATATCATTTTCCTTAACAGTTACTGGAACTTCTGGTAGACTTGTAGCAGGCAGTAGTTTTCCCTCGTTTTTGGAAGAAATAATTTCAAACTTTTGCCTTTGTTGTTATATTCAACAAAATCTCAAATATTTACTACAGTGTGAACACATACCATTTTCAGAAAATGTTTAGAATTTAGAAAAAAGCAATATATACCCTTTTAATCACAGAAAAAAAGAAAACACAAGACATTCATTTAAAAACCAGTAATAGGTACCAGTGAAAAGAAAAGGAAAGGAAGAAAAAATAAATAAAATAAAAACCAGCAACATAAACTTATAATTAAAGTTTCTCATTCCAACACTTTCAATACACACATTCAAAAACTAAAAAAGCAGTAAACCCATCACGTTATGACACCACAAGATAATTTCACAATTACTTATTTACAACTGCTCTTTTACCCTATCTTAACATTTAAAATCATGCTATTCCTAATTTACAAATGAGAAAGTTGAGAAATGCTTGCATTGTGGTACATTAATAGTTTCATTAACAATGAAGAAAATATAAAAGGATCAGAAATAGAAGGATGCATGATTTTCTCAATCTGTTACAGTTCTGTTAGCAAAACAACACAAAAGGGCAGGCTGGGAAGGTTGCTGGACATTTCCCTAGGGACAGTTTCTCTGACAGACAATACATATCTCATCCCATTTAATCCTTATGTACAAAATAGGTATCACTACTCCCATTTTCCTTTGAGGAAATGGATACTCTCAGATAAGTACCTGTATCCAAGGTGTCAGGGTCAATGATTTCAGCTAAAAGTTGTCTGGCTACAAAGATTATGCTGCCATATTTTCCACACTATACTGGCAAACCAGTCCTTCACACTCTAAGGTCCTGCCATATGTCTCAAAAGAAATCCCTAAGATTGCCTGGGTCACGATTTATTTGAACAGGACTTGAGGTATAGCTCAGAGGCATAGCACCTGCCTGGCAAGCACAAGGCTGAGTTTGATTTCCAGTACTAAAACAAACAAACAAATAAGCAAACATTTGTACAGTGTACAATACATAAATCAAGGACAATCTCATACTGGTCACGTTAAACAAGGCTAATCCTAAATGAAGACTGGCTTAGCATGAAAAACAATAGCAAAAAGGAATATTCCACATTGAATGGTAAAAAAACCAAGGCAACTTGATTTACATTTTCCTGGGAAAGAAACATTTTAGATAAAGAGGTTGGATAAAACGCATTATCTAAGAGTGAATCTGGAGCAACACCATCCAATCTCTTCTGGGTTTCCATTAGGCTTCATGTATATTCCAATGTAAAAAATTCATCCTATCTAACGACAATGTCCTATTCTACTTCATTATTCCCCTGTGTACATAAAAATGATGCACTGTTTTTAAAGGGAATCTAGATATGTGTGGTTTTCTTTGCTTTTGTAAGTGTGTAAACTTACTCACAAAACAGGAGGTAAAGGGTAACCAAGTAAAGGCTTGAAGCTCAAAACGAGTAGACTTAAATATATGCAGCACTACATTATTCTACTAGTAAAGTGATAGAAAATAAGAATTTTAAAAATATATATACAGTTTATAAGGTGTTTTGAAATAATTCTAACTTCATCCAAATATAAATTCTTACTATGATTGAGATATTTACATACCAGAAATTTCACCATTGTAAAAGGAACAATTATTGGCTTTATTTAGTAGTTTCACAGAGAATTAAACAACTATTGCCGTAAGTTCTGAAACATCTCATCATCCTAAGAAGAAACTTCGCAGCTATTAGCAATCAGTCCCCATTTCCCCTATCCTTAACCCTGGCCATTACTAGTTTAGGTACTGCCATTATGGATTTGTCAATTGGACATTTCATATAGATGAAATCATACATGTGCCCTTTGTCTAGCTTCATTAACTTTAAGGTATTATAATATTGTTACAAGGCTGTTTTCAAATCACAGAGGTCTGTTTTCTTGTTCTATACACTAAAATGTCAAGTGTCTTATAATCAAGAAAATAATGTTTTTATACTCTTATTGATAAATATTTCAAGACAGATTACTGCTAGCAGTTATAAATAGAATGTGTGTGTGTGTATATATATATATATATATATATATATATATATGGATAAATTTCTAATTTTTTGACAGAATTCCCAAGCTGAAGTCATTTTCTTATGGTTTTCCTTTCAATGTGGAATTTGTGAGATCTGGTTCAGTGAAACTAGGTACTGTAGTTGGTAAATCCATCAGCTAGTCCTCAAGAAAATTACATCATGACGCAAAAACTGAATGAGCAAGTGACTAAACATTGATGATCTTCTTATACATAAAACAGCACTTAGACAATGGGGAAAATACAAATGTTTGTGGGTTTCCTCCCTCTGCACAGTTTTGTACATCTCCTGAGGCACACACTTACTGGCTTAGCAGCCTCTATTCCAGCGGTTCTCAACCTGTGGGTCGTGACCCCGCCGGGGGTCGACTGACCAAAACACAGGGGTAACCTAAAGCCATCGGAAAATGTTATTTATTTGGAGTTGCTGTTATATTTAAACCCATGCTACGCCAAGGTGAAGTCTTATTTATTGGAATTAGTAATAAATATTTCTCAACATATAATTAAATATTATTTTGTGATTAATCACTATGTTTAAATTATGTTTGATTTGTAGCAATGAGAATGCATAATGCATATCAGGTATTTACATTCTGAATCATAACTGTAGCAAAATTACAGTTTTGAAGTAGCCACCAAAATTATTTTTTGGTTTGGGGTCACCGCAGCATGAGGAACTGTATTGCAGGGTCACAGCATTAGAAAGGTTGAGACCCACTCCTCTATTCTAAAGAACAAGCTACTGCCTATTGTCCTTCATTCCGCAGGCTATGGAGTCAAGCTTTCCAGGTTCCAATGCTGATACTTCTACTTACTAGCTTTTTCACATTGGGCATGATCTCTGATAGCTCTGTGCCTCAATTTCCTCATCTAAGCACACGGACATCTGATTATTACTCTTAATTATTAAACTTTTCTGAGCATTGTAGGTCAACATGTCCATCTTACAATTTTCTTTTCCTTCCTTCCCTCCTGTTTATCTCTCACTCTCTCAGCCACAAGCAACTTAGAAAATAAAATGCATATGGTTTGGTCACTTTGCATACCAGAGCTGCTTAACTTTTCATTGATAAAGTATTGAATTACTAAATAAAGGATATGGCTTCTCCAACCTTTAGCCATAATTACTTCAACAACACTTGGTGGCTCTTTTTTTGTAAAGCTTCAACATGACATAAGGATTAACAATCAAAGTTAAATGCACAGAATGTGTAGATATTTCATCTCCAATAGATTATCTGCTATGCTTAAGAAAATTTCTACCAAGTGTTACATTTCTAGGATTCCTCCTTAAATGCTAAGGTTAAAACAAAACAACACATTTATAAATAGCATCAAGTGTTCAACCAGTCATTGCTTCCCAAGTTGATACTATTTTATAGGCAGCTAATTTACATAGACATTAATATATATTCAGAGAGGGGCAGAGTTTTCAAGGAACTCAGCACAAAAATAAAGACATCAGAATTATGGCTGGAGGTGCAACTCAAGATAAAGATGCAGTGGCCAGGCCTACATGCCTCCTTATATGATAAGCAATAACTTGAGATTACATTTCAATTAGCACAACTTGGTCCAGTAAGTCCAGACAGCTATCAGTCGACTAGATGGGTGACCAGAACATCTGGACCCATCCCTTCCCAAGCATGTTATTTTTCTGTATACCGTTTGTAGAGATACGTAATTAGTGTCTCACAAGGCAAAGAGCAATAAAACAAAGCCCAGGGACAGCAGTGGTTTGGGAATCCTAGAAAGCTGAGATTCAAGGAGAAAGATAACAGCTTACCCTGAAGGGCTTTCCATTAGCAGACTCCACCCTTGCTTGAAACCTTTGTAATTAGTAATTGTGTGAACCTAGCATTGGGCAAATGGAGGTCAGAGATTGTAACATTTCTTTACTAAAGTGATTCTGCACCTGAGTGCATTCCTTGACCCCAAATAAAAGTGAGATACTTCTGAGGGTCGGGGCTCACTTCAAGAGGGACAAGTCTCGGTGAGTCCTCTGAACTACCTTCATCAGGCCTTCTCGTTGTTTCTTTCGGCACCTACACCAGAACAACACAACAACCGTTGCTATGTGCCTCATTTCCTTATGGGATCAATATTAGCTAAGTAACAATACTTTTTGTTATTGTTGCTTTAAGACAGGGTCTTGCTAGGCAATTCAGACTTGCTTTGGAGTCTCTGTATCACTCACAGCAATCCTCTTGCTTCAGCTTCCAGAGTGCTGGGGATTACAAATGTGGGACACCATGCCTAGTTTAGTAGCTGTACTAGTAATCCTAAAGGCTGATGGCTGTTTCACCCACACCATATCCACGTTGTACCTTTGCTGTATAAATTACTCCAGATAACAGGCCTCAGTGGCTATTTGGAAATCCTCCTGGAAATGCAGGAGTTAGTCTCCTCTCTTTATTTCCAATAAGACTCTTATAACTGCTTTCTTGGTTTCAGAATTTCATTCCTTCATGTTGTGGGACAATTAACTTGGCACATTTGACTTATAGAGTGATAATTCAAAATCAATACTGTGCTGGGCCCGGCAGGATGGCTCAGTGGTCTAAAGCGCCTGCTTAGGAAAGCTTGGGCGGCTGCAGGGACTACGGTTGGATCCCTGGCACCACATGCTGCACCAGCCCTGCCCTCAGGGCAGGCTGAGCCAGTCACAAAAATAAATAAACAAACAAAAGTTCTGAAACAAGAAAAAAATAAAAATAAAAAACAATCAATACTGTACTCTTTGAAGGAAATAATTTTATCTCTTTTATTTCTAATATCTCTGTATTATAGTCTGCCTAGTATAACCAGTGTACTCAAGACAGTGAAAGTACTAGACAAACATTCGTTGGGTGACTTGTTGCTATATGTGCTTTAAATTTCTTCCAAGCTAAAATCTTTGCCATGCTCTATAGAGCAGAATTTTAAAGCTTTGGTGTCATCACACTTATATTTTTTTGA
Source organism: Myocastor coypus (assembly GCA_004027025.1). Lineage (NCBI taxonomy): Eukaryota > Metazoa > Chordata > Mammalia > Rodentia > Myocastoridae > Myocastor > Myocastor coypus. The sequence continues at coordinate 10,816 of PVJA010015564.1, forward strand.
AAGTCCCAAAATATTCTTGGAAATAAAAGGAATATTTTCAAAAGAAAATATTCACCACAATCTGTAACTATGCCTTTACTTGCATAGATATTTATTCAATAAATATTTCATTCAACTAACTCTATGATAATGAATATAATGCTGGATTTTCCTTCCAGTATATCCTTTGTATGTACTATCTCAATAAATAAAAGATGAATGAATGACCTCCTACTCAGAAATGCATCCTAGTTAAGGCTTTTCATCTCTATGACTATCTCAAATCATCCTCTACAGCAGCCATGTTCAACCAGAAGCCTGCCCTTTTTTTCTACCTTTTAATTTGTTATTGTGCCGGGTGTGGTGGCACATGCCTGTAATCCCAGCACTTGGGAGGCTGAGGCAGGAGGATCAGTGCAAGTTCGAGACCAGCCTGGGCTACAAAAGTGAGCTCAAGGCCAGCCTGAACTGCATAGCGAGACCCTGTCTCAAAAAGACAAATAAATAAATAATAAAATTAAAAAAAAATATATATATATAAATAAAATGTTATTGCAAGAAAAATTAAAAGTAACACTATTACTTATACGTAGCAATAACATTACATATTTTACAAAGATAATTCTTCACTCAAGGAAAAGGTGGGAAAAATTCCCTAGTGTAAGATAATTAAATGTGCCTTAGGCTAGTGGTAGTAGCATACCTTTAAATTGATGCTTAATACTTTTCAGAAGCTGAAATAAAATACTAATTCATCCACCCACTATTAACTATGTATTTGAACCTTTCCTACTATGTTTTAAAACACTTTTAGATGTTTGTCTCTGTCCTTATGTTTATATTCAAGAAGAAGAAAAGAGAAGATGTAATAAACAAATAAATAATGGACAAAAGAAAAACTAAATGGGCCAAGAGGACCAAGAAATGCTAGGATGCCAAGTATGATCGTGGCTTCTTGACAGAAGTAGTAACAAAGCCCTCTTCACATCTGAGCAAGTAAAACAGTGCACTAGCAAGAAAAACAGCAAGTATGAAGGGCCTGACTGGTAGAATCAATACTCTTTAATCTATCAATACTTATCAATACTTCACACTACCCTCAAGAAACATTTAGAAATTTGAGGAAGTAGATATTGTGAGTTAGTGGGACATGGTTTGGTGGGAATGGATGGTACAATAGGAATGCCAATCTATAATATTTAAGTTCAAAGAACAAATAATTCAAAGAATTCTTCTGTCCAAGATACCCACCAAATATGTTTTCTGGGAATTAATGCATTTTTACTTTGCTTTCAAATTGCCTTCAAAGAATAAATGATTATATATATAAGATCTATGGTAAAAATCATACTACAGAATTGTATTAATACAAATGCAATTTGTTCTCTACCTATACATATAAACACATTTGCATATAGTATCAGGCTGGCCTTGAGCTCATCCTGGCCTCCACCTCCCAGTGATCCTCCTGCCTCAGCCTTCTGAGAGCTGGGATTACAAGCTTGTGCCACCATGCCTGGCTAGAGCTACACTCTCAACCTGCTCCAGTATTCCCTCCATCATGCTTGCTGGTCACATTCTATATGTGACATCAACTAGGTTTCCGTTCAAGAATTCTGGTGACATTTATTCCATAACCCATTTCTTTGCCTCAGACTGTACATAAACTCCTTAGATGATAAGTGTCATACTTTGGCCACCAACTCTCATAATCCACTTCTATTCCGACGCTGTAACATTGCCTGGTCCCGCTGTCTCTCACAACTCACTTTTTGGCAAACTCAAAAGAGAAATTGTTTTTCCCAACATTCCCAGTTGTTCATTCTTCCGTACTTCCCATAAGTATACCTATCAGCTATATCACACAGTTTTTCTTTACGTGAATTTCTCCAAAACTAAACTATAGCCTCTTCCAGGGTAACAGCTACATCTTACCCGTCGATCATTGTATCCTGCTGCCTACTACAATGTCTCGTGGCTGGCAGACATTATTATACAGGAGATGAAGAATGAATAATCTTCAAATGTAGCATACTGGAAATTGCATTACAAAAAGCAGTAACGCTAGATGATGCCCGCATTAGTTGAGTGCAGGCCAGAAACAGGTTTGGGGGAGGCTGTGAGATCCCCACTTGAAGACTTTCCCAAGTATATGCTGAGAGGTGCCAGCTTCGGTGTGTTAGATGCAACACCATCCATAGGCAAGTATGGTCAACCTTTTTCAACCCTCAAATGCCTGAACACACCCCCTTCCCCAACCCGGGAGCCCTCACGGGGGAGCCCAGTTACCCCGGATGAGACAGACTCTCACCTTCCCATTGGTGGGAGGCTCCTGGATGTAGATGTTACTCATCTGGTCAGTAGTTTGGACGCCACTTCTTATTCCCCAATACGGGCGGACCGCCGGTCAGTAACGCTGTTCACTTCTCAGTACGCGACTCTTGAAGTTGCGAGTCGAGGAAAGCTTCGCTCGGATGTTGCTCAAGCACAGCAAACACTACTCGATACAAAGGCTATCCCCTCACGGACGCCGCCATGCTGCTCCCGGACCCGAACACCGCTAACCCTGAGAACGGGGAGCCCTATCTACTGCAAGGAATGAGAAAACATTAAAAAGTTCCTATAACTTAATGCAACCTGCAATTTAATTTGTAACAATGTTAAGAGGAATGATTCATATGTCTTAGTGGTTTCTGCTTCGCGTGTCGGCAGGTCGTATCCACTCCTCGAAACTGGCAATAATGGTTCAGACCGTGTGTATCCCACAATCGGGCTCTCTAGGAAACTGCATCCACGCGACTCTTGGTTCCGTTTTTCCTCGGTGTTTACAGGCCTTTTTCCCCTACGGTTGTAAAGCTGTGGTGGTGCTGGCGCCGGAGACTTCTTTGTGCGTTGTCTTTGCAGTCGGCGGGAAGCAAACGTGTTTTCGAAAGCTAAGGGCTCCAGCGGTCCCGCTTACCAGCGCAATGGCAGTCCCAGGTAAAATAGAACAGCGGGGACCCGCAATCCGAGCGAGGAAGCGGGCGGATAGACAGTGGAGGACGCGGTGGGGCAGGGAGTGGTGCCAAGGGGAACCAAGACGGAGGCCTGAAAATTGACCTGTTTGGCTGGTTTACATGAAAAAGTTTGTGCAGTACAAAATTGAAGGAAAGAAATTATTCCTCCCATCCCCAGTCGAGCTCGAGCTGCACGGGATAACTTAGAAAACGAGCAATAGGAGGGAGGAGAATAGGGACCGAGAACTGGGGCCTCCGGGGGCGAGCAGTCCGGAAGCTCCGACCTGAACCTAGATAGAGCTGAAAAGTAATATGTGAGATGCCGATATTGGGAGTACCCCACATCCAGAGGCACTGTTTGCACTGAAAGTCGCAGGAACTAACCCTGCCTCTGGGGTTAACTGCTGGCTCTTGCAGTTGCAGTGTTGCTGGAGGCCGGTTCCTTAGCTCATCCAGGCCTCATTTACCTTATCGGTAAAAAGAACTTTGTTGAACTTGCAGTTGATAGCTCTCAGTTTCTGTGTCCATAGGTTACTGAACCTAAAAATGACCTACTGTTCAAAATAGATACTTCAGCAATGTTCCTGTCCATGACTCTCAGCTTACTGGAAGTTCGAGTTAGGGGAAACCACTTCCTTAAATTGTAACTGTCACGTTGTGATCCGCAGAACAGTAGCTGTGAGAGATACTTTGAGAAATATATCATGCCCCCATTGGAAGATTCACAATGCAATTTATTATAGAAAAGATTCAGAATCTCTAGTTTTGCTTAAACCTGCCCTTCCCAGAATTGTTTGACCATGTTCTTTATTCTGTGTCAGCCTTTTTTTTTTGTCTTTTTGAGACAGGGTCTCGCTATGCAGTTGAGGCTGGTCCTGAGCTCACTTTTGTAGCCCAGGCTGGTCTCGAACTCGCACCAATCCTCCTGCCTCAGCCTCCCGAGTGCTAGGATTACAGGCGTGCGCCACCACGCCCGGCATGTGTCAGCCTTTTTTGAACCTTTTTCGACAGACATTGTTATGGGAAGATTGTTTTTTTCTATCAATTGCAGTGTGAAGCTGTTTTAAGAGCAGAAATTATGTTTGTGATAAAGAATTGCCCACCAAATGCCAGACAGTGGTAAGGGGAATAAATGGTGAGTGAGATAGATACCAGTTAATCCTCAGTAGGAACTTAGGACTTAACAATGATGAGACAAATCTTTACAGGAAGTGAGAATAGCTGTGGCAAGGAAAATACGAGGCGTGGGAAACACAAATAACAATATGAAGGACTTTCCAGAAGGTGTGGCATTTAGGATGGGACCTAAAATATTGTGGGGAAGGTTTCAGTGGAGGAGGTGGATACTGCAGTTAGAGGGACTGGATGCATAAAGGTGCTTGTTATGGGTGGTTCTCAGCATATAATTGGAAAAATGTGAGCAATTAAAGAGACAGTAACTATAGCTAATATTTCCTGTTTATCATATTTTATATGTCTCAGAGGCTGTGTCAAATCTTGCCTCTTAGTTTGGAAGTAACAGAAGATGTGAGTAATTCTGGAAGGTTATGATGATGCCTAGATAAGCTCTGGTCTCAGAAGGAAAGAAGTAGATGGGTTGGAGATGCATTTTTGATAGAATCACTAGGAATTGACTATTGATCAAGGGGGGAGGGTAAAAGGGGAAATGAGATTTACCTAGATTTCAGTGTTAGAAAATTGAGTGAAGCTAATGACTGATCAGAGAGTAGGGGGATAATAATGACTTCAGTTTGGAGTTTGTGCTGTGCTTCCCCAAAACAGGAATGGAAGAATGCAACAATAAGCAATTATTTTCCACTTAGGGAAGAAGTTAGAGCTGCAGACATTTTGTGAAGCATCATCACCAAATATGGTGAATGTTTACATTTTTTAAGAGATGTGTCATAGTAAAAGACTCACATCGCTTTCAGAAGCAGTGCTGAAAACCCTCTTTCCTCTCTGTGGTTGTGCTGTAGTAGCTGTCTTGAAATTGTGAATCCACTCAAAACCTTTACCTTTTGTGGTCGTGTTGATTTTAAGGAAAAGCCACAGGTCCGACTGGGCCAGATCCAGTGACTCAGGTGGATACAGATACACCACATCAGGAGCCTACCTTTCTGTTGGGTGGCACTTGGCAGCACCATTTGCTATATCATTTGTCATACCTCCTCAGGACACAAAAGAAGACTTCCAGTCTTGCTTTAGAAAGTGGTAGGGATGGTGGAATAAGTATGTTAGAAGTAAGTGGAAATAGTTTGGAAAGGGTACATGGTAATGCATCTTGTACTTTAAGCTTCACTGTATAATTTTACCTCAGTTTGTAACTGTTAACGAGTAGGAACTGAGGCCATCCGGAGTGGATTGTTTTGCCCAGGTGGAGATTATTAAAGGAGTGAAGGGAAGGCCTGGGACTGAAGCCTGGTGAATAGCAACCTCTAAGGGCCAGCCGAGAAAGACAAGCCCACACAGTAGAATGCCTTGGCACCCCGATGTGCTAGTAAGCACCAAGCAGCCTCCATCCAAAGTTGACTCCCATGATAGTGTTGGCACTCAGGAGATTGAAGGCACGGGTTCATTCTCAGTTTACTCGTTGTCATTGATTTTTTTCATTACTGGAGTGAGCTTTTTTCCCCCAGTACTGGGGTTGAACCTAGCACCTTCACACTGAACGGCATCCCCCACTCACTCTTTTCATTTTGAGACAAGGTCTCCCTCTATTTCCCTGGCAGGAGTGGAATTTGGGATCCTCTTGCCTTAACCTCCCAGAGTACTGCAATTACCGATGTGTGGTGCCAGGCTCAGCTTTTGAGCGAGCATTTTAAGCACCTATGTGGTATGGGCACTGTGAAGGATACAGTGACATAGTCTGTGCTCTCATAAAACGCTGTAGGCTAGGGAAGAAAATGTACTGCTTAAAAACCACCCTTTGTTTAAAAACCACAAGGGTGGTTTTTAAATGTTATATTTGAAAGGCCCTTAAAGTTAGACCAGTGTCACAAATATGTTAACTTTCTATCAATTCAAAAATAATTCCTCAGAGTATAATAATCTTAAATTGTGCCATTAAGCTAGATGACACAAACAAACGGTTTTAAACCTATTGGACGTAGAGATAATAGGTGTGATGGGTGCCATTAAAAAAAAATACAATGTAAGCACCTTCAGTGAATATAGATAGGGATAATGTTAAGATAATTTCTTGGATGATCAATTCAGACAGTGCGCCAAAAGAAAATAGGCACCATTGAAGTCTTTTGAGGTGATCATCAAGGAAGACAAGCATTATAAGTACTATGTTGTGCTCTTTTATTTTAGGTATGATGGATTTAGCCTGGCATTTCTTAGGACAGTTCTGCTAGTGATTATTACAAGGTAGGGCTCTAAAGTAATGAGGCTCTTTCCACAAACCTCACATAAAAACTAGCCTTCTCTTTTCTCTGATCACATGCCTCAGCTTTTTCCATAGCATTGTGTGTTACTTGAAGTCATTATGTAGGTAGCACAATGAGATTTTTTAGCGTTTTAGAAAAATCTTAGACTCTTAGTTGTTATTAGAGAAATGACATTTGAACACAGTTGCAGAGAAGTTCGCTTTCTTTGGAAAATTGCTTTTCCTTTCAGTTGTTGAAATTAGCTCATTTGTTGGATCATGTCAGTGATGGTCTAGTCTCTATAAAGAGGTGGTCTGGCCCAAGTAGCAGTGGTGTGGTTGACATCATTCTTTCATTAATTTCTTCAGTGAAGTTTATTGTCAAGTTAGGGGCTTGTCAGGTTACTTCAGTTTGGCATATAAAAGTGATTAAGACTGGTGTACACATTGCCATTGCATCTCAGTAGTAGAATTCCAAGTTTTACTACATCCCATTGCTTTTTACTCCTAAACTACAGTTTATTTCTTTCCTCCCTAGTTCATGCTACCCACTGCTGCTGAAATAATTTTCCTAAATCATCTGCCTGATCTTATTCTTGGGAGACAGGAACTTAGTTTTAAACTCATGCCTGTGAGTTCTGTAATTTTCTTCAAGCCGCTTAACCTTGCTGAGGTTTTCTTGTGTCCATGTTGACAAGGTTGATTTCTTAAGTTTCTGGATGTTTTATAGCCAAAACTGTGCATCTCTGTGGAAGGGAAGCACTCTTCTCCTGAGCATGACTGAATCACTTACCTGTCTGCTCCTTTTTGTGCATTCTTGTATGTAGTGAAAATGTGAACTAATCAACGATTCTGTAACCTTTCATTTGTTCTCCTGCCTATGTGCCTATGTGAATATTGTTTGTCCTTCATTATCTATGCCTATCTTATTCCAGTCTTTTAGTTGAAAGTGGTTGTTTTGATTTTGGTGTTTTGTGATAGGGTCTCACTCTGCAGCCTAGGCTGGCCTCTACGTCATGGCAGACCTTCTGCCTCAGCCTAGTGTTGGGATCACATGCATCTGCAAAATCCATCATGCTTGTTGTCTCAGTTACTGTTCTCTCTTTGCTGGGACAATACTCAACACCCAAAATGAAAGAAGGAAAGATTTATTTAGCTCACAGTTTGTGGAGGTTTCAGTCCATGCTCTGGCTGGCTGCATGGCAGAGTGGCACATGGCAGAGGACAGCAGTTCATGCAGTGGAAAATAGCAAAACATCAAGAGCAAAAAAAAAGGAGGAGGAGTAGCGGCAACAATGGCAACAGAGAGCAAGTCTTATCTCCCTTATGTTGTATGCAGGTGTATGCCTCAAGCTGGGTGTAGCACTCATACCCATAGTCCCAAGCAGCACTCATACCCATAATCCCAGTGGATCATGAGTTAATCACAGACTCTAAAAGTCCACCCCATGACTACGTGAGGCTTTGGGGGGACAACTAGACACAAACCGTAACACCTGGATTTTAGTTAAATCTTTCCTGGAACTTTTTCATGCTCATTAGTAGAACTATGTGTCTTTTGATATGCGGAACATTCTTTCATTGCATTGACCATTTCAGGTGCATTGCCCTAAATAATCTAGTATAGCATTCCTTCCTTTATTACTTCCTCAGGGAGACCTTTACTGGGGTATTTGACTTTGTTCATCTTTATGGCTTTTCTAACATCCAGTGCAGAATTATACCTACAATAGATACATATTTAGAGAGTGGATCACTGGACTTGCTGCTGAGCAAAATGTAATGTTAAAGTAAGTACTTGTATCTAGATAGTAGATGAATAATCTTTATTCTGCTTCGTTAAATAACAATTTAAACTTTTTTCTTATTATAAACAGATCATTTCTGTAGTATTTTTCCTTCATAGATAATTTTGTGGAGCAAGCAGAAGATGGCCTTATGCATTTACTTAACTGTTAGTTCTTTCATAGCAGCAGTTTACTTCTTTTGTGGGAGGAGAGTCTACAGGGTGTTCAGGGTCTCACTACTGGAGCAGACTAGTACTGATCCTCCTGTTTACAGCCTCCCAAGAGCTGGGATTTCAGGCAAGCTCCACCACAGACTAAGGGATTGAACCCCTCGCCCCTGTGCCTGCTTGCAGGAGCTTTAATCTGCTGAGCAATTTTCTGGCCCTTAATAGCAGCAGTTTAAACAGCACTTTAATGGCTTTATTTTTATCTCTTGAGGGGTAAATGATTATGAACACATTTATAACTAAATTTTAAAACATCTGCTTTTCCAAAATATTTAGATCAAAGACTTCAGCCTTTTTTTTTTTTTTTTTTAATTTTAGTGAACGGTCTAGAGGGTGATTAGGGTCTCACTATTAGATTAAACTCCTAGTGATCCGCTTGTTTATAGCCTCCCACCATTTGGAATTACAAGTGCATGCCACCACACCCAGTTTCAATTGCTGTCTTGGTGCCCTGGGGGTCTGGGGGTGGGGCTGGCAAGGCTGGCCCTGGATGGAACCTCTAGCCCCTGTGCCTACTTACAGGCTAGCTTTTTTTTTTTTTTTTCTGGTACTGGGGATTGCACTCAGGACCTTGTACTTGCCAAGCAAGCGCTTATTCTACTGAGATATCTCCCTGGCCCTAGCTTATTATTTATTTATTTATTTTTATTTTTTAATAAAATAATTATATTTACTTGGAAGCATTCATAATGTCAACAAAACAGTTGCAACTTTTCAATTAAAGAGTGGTATTCAATTAACAGAACAACAATTATTTTGTATAAGCTTCATCAGAGACAACTGAAATGTAAAACTACCATCCCCATATATAACTAATTTGTGCTGTGCACCAACAAGAACCTGCTTTAAATTTCCATGCCAATTTACAACCCCCATACTGCACCAGGCAGGGTTAGTGGCTACTGAAAATACCACCAGGACAGGACTATCTAAGACATATTCAGTAGTGTGTTAACTATAAAAAAAAAAAAAAAAAAAAAAAAAAAAAAAAAAAAAAAAAAAAAAAAAAAAAAAAAAAAAAAAAAGAGAGAGAGAGAGAGAGCGACTGTACAGTTTAAAAACAAATCTTACACAGCCTTACAGCTCAATTTTTTTTCTTCAAAAGGAGTGAGTTTTGTACAAGGGAGTTAAATGCTTTATAGAAAAGAAAAAAAAAATTTGTTAGAACTAACTTATTCACCGTCATCCTATTCATCTTCCTCACCCTCTTCGTCTCCTTCCTCCTCTTCATCTTCATCTTCCTCCTCCTCCACCTCCTCTTCTTCCTTCTTTTCTTGCTTCTTTCAGCCTTGATGAATCCCTTTTTTGCTGCATCAGGTTTTCCATCCGCCCGGTAAGCAGCGATGTTCTTTTCATACTTTTCCTTCAGCTCAGCAGCCTTCTTCTCATATGATAGCTTGTCATCTGGTACAGTATTCCAAGTTCTGCTACATTTCTCCAAGTTTCTTAGCAACATCACCAGCGGAAAGGCCAGGATGTTCTCCTGTGATTTGGGGGCAGTACTCAGAAAAGAGCAAGAAGAAGGCTGAAGGAGACCTCTTGGGCACATTGGGATCCTTCAACTTCTTTTTTGTTTCTCCTTTAGGAGGAATATAAGTTTTCGTTTCTCTTTCATAGCAAGCCTTGTCCAGCTTTGCCATGTCTTCAAGTTTTCCTTTTTCTTTGGCAGACATGGTCTTCCACCTCTCTGAGCACTTCTTAGAAAACCCTGAGAGGTTAACAGAAGCATCTGGGTGCTTCTTCTTGTGCTTCTCTTGGCAAGTTTGCACAAAGAATGCATATGATAACATCTTGCCTTTTGGCTTCTTAGGATCTCCTTTGCCCATGTTTACTTGCTTTCCTCAGCAAGATACAGAGTTGCCTAGTGCCGGTCCAGCTCTCAGTTGACTCAGCACTATCTCTATGGAGCTCAATGTACTGCAATTAGTCTATATTTTTAAATACACACACAAAAAAATCTAATTTCTTCTGTTTTTCCTATTTTGCCCTTATGTAATATTTGGGATTCCAAAGAAAATTGTATGCCTAGAAATTATTAATATAAATCTATAGGAAATTTCAAATAGTTGGAATTTTACTTTGCACTCAATATCAATAGAATATATGCATGTTGTACAGAATTATCACCTATATTGTATAAGATCTGATCGTAAAGTTTAAAAGCTCATGAAGTTGATGTTATGTTTAGGGATTCCCAAATTAAGTTAACTAAAACCATAATGAAATAATCATGTGTAAAGCTTGTTATGAAAGGGAAGCAACCTGGTCCCTCCCGATTGAATCTCATCACATTAATGTGAAAAGCATGGATCTTGTGACTGAGATGACTTCTAATTCCTAATCATTTGATACAAAGAAAATTTAGTTACTTATGTTGCTTACTTTAAATTTAAGTGATTATAGGAAATATTTTAATCTAGAGAAAACTTTGGCAGATATCTTGAAAATCCAAAATACATCATAATTAAAATATGATACTAAGTTCTTAACATCCTAGTTAAAATTCCCAGTGATTGAATTATTGACTTTAGAAGCATAGATGGTGTAAAATTCTGGAGAACAGAATATAGGGCAAATGGGATGGGACTCCTGCAGAGACAATTGTGAAAAACTCTCCTTGCCCTTCTGTCCCTTTTCATTCCTTTTTGTCCCTTCCTTTTTATCTTCTCTGATCCTTCTCTTTGCCTCTTTTGCCCTGCTATTACTTTTTTGTAATCAAGGGCTACTTTACATGTGCTTTAAAAAAAAATACTCAAACAGCCAGAGGTGGCACACACCTGTAATCCCAGCACTTGGAAGGCTGAGGCAGGAGGATCTATGTGAGTTTGAGACCAGCCTGGGCTACAAAAGTGAGCTCAAGGCCAGCCTGAACTCCACAGTGAGACCCTATCTTAAAAAGACCAAACACACACACACACACACACACACACACACACACACACGCACGCACACACACGCACACACCATGCAAAAACTTCTCTATTTTGGGGGAATGTACTGTACTTTCAACTAAATTCTGAAATTTCAAATATTTATATATTTATTGCCTACCCCTTTCTACTTTGAGAATTTTAATTATATGAATATAAGTTTCTTGATTTTGGCACAGAGTAAACTGTTATATGACTAATCTGTAAATGCTTTCTTCATCTTTATTTTACACAATTTTTATTGTTATATTCATTTTAGTTTGTAAATTTATTTATAATGTGCCATCTATTATTAACCTCATGCTATGTATTTATTTCAGAAATATTTCTCTAAAATTCGCTGTCTACATCTTATATCTTTCACATTTCAATATTTGTCTACAAATTTTAACATGCTATGTAATTATTCATTTTCAATAAAGTTAATGAGAAAAATATACAAACACAAAATGTAGTCTGAAGAATTTTGACATATATATGTACATTATGTGCTGGAACATGCATGATAAAGCTTAAATAAAAGGAACAAAAGAGGATAAATGAAATTGAAATAAATTTCCTTTCTCTTATACAAATAACAGTGTACCCTAAGCACTTTTATATATCTTGGTATTTTCTTTTTTATCATGTATCTTAGAGATCATCACAAATCATTAAAAGCTGCCTTCATACTTTTGTACCACAATTTAGTCAGTGCAATATTAATATTTAAATTATTTATGCAATTTTATGATTTCTAGCAGTTCTGTCGTGAATGCTTTGTACATAAGTTACTATACATTTGTGCAAGCAAATTTGAATAATTTCCAGATAAGTAATTGCAGGATTAAAGCAGCATGTACATTTAGTTTTGATAAATTGTCAGCTTGCTTTTCAGATATAGTACCATACTGCTTTTCACTGCTACCAACGGTGTGGGAGGAATATGCCTCCCTAACACCATCCTTAACCTTTGTAATCTTTGCAATTCTGGTAAGTGAAAATGGAATCGCAGTATAGCTTTTAATGTGCGTTTCAGTTACTATGAATAAAAATTGAGTATTTTTCCATGTGTTTCCGTCATTTCTCTGTCTGAGCTTTTTTCAGATCTTTTGCTCATTTTTTTCTCCTAATATATATATATATATATATATATATATATATATATATATATATAATCTTTTTTTCAATGGGCCGGGTAGGTTTATTGGGGTGGAAGAAAACTGTTCAAGAGAGGAACAGGAGGGGGGGGGGCAAACGGGTTGTCCACTCCTACTGGTTATTGATCTTAGTGATTTCCTGAATTTTCCCAGCAGAAGTAATTGAGTTTTGTTGATCTTATGAATTGCAAATATTTTTTCATCAATATTCAGTACCTTTTGAGTTTGCTTTTTGTGGATTTGCCACTCAGGCTCTTTTTTTTTCCCCTGTGGTCAAACTTAATGTTTTCCTTTAATGGCACTTAGACTGCAGGGAATGATTAGGAGCAAAAATTTTCAAGGACATAGATGTTTTACTCTGAACAACTTTACCAGGCTTCATAAATGAACAGAAGAGACAACCGTATCTTTGTTACTTTATTGTTATAGGACAGGATATCTCACACTCAAAGTTAAAGGAGGAGAGATTTATTTTGGCTTAGTTCGTAGAGGCCCTTAATTGACTGGTGCCAAGGCAGGTTGGCATGGCAAACAGACATCACAGAGGAGAAACAGGCAGAAGGTAGCAGCGCAGTGAAGGTGTGAAGAACAAGTCCTAGTGAGTGACCTGAGAAGCTCTTTTCTTAGCCGCTCCTTTATATTTTGTCTAGGCTGCCAGGTTTTGGGCGAGTGCCAGACCAGACAGTGGACTGACTTAGTAATCACATGCAATTAATCCAGCATTACATACTCCAGATCTGCTCACTCTGAAAAGCCCCACCTGTGACCACATGGGGCTTTGGAGAACATCTAGACATCAGCCACGTAGGAGCCTAAGTTGGGGAAAGGAATAACTCAGCCGATTGGGAATCTCACAGTGTAGCCGCACTTGCTACTCACTTTTGACGTAGGTTTTGAGTATGCTTACATTAGTCAATGTTCTTGTCCAGAAGAGTACTGGTTCAATTGAATAGGAAAGCTGTTAGGGAGTTTAGTGAATCTTCAGAAAGGATGATGAGAATGTTCAGAAAGTAGGAACAAATCAAGGGAACTCATCCCCAAGATCCTGCATGAACCTTGACTTGCTCAGAACTGCAGTACATGACATTAGTGCCTCTAGGAGCTGGATCCCAAAAGCAAAGTGTACTGTTCTCATTTCATTACATTGCTTGTCGCAGATCTACAGTGTTATTTGTCTTGCGTTCCCAGTCACAGATAGAAGCTTTCAATTGGACAGGTAATCGTGAAAATTAAAAACAAATAAAGCTGAAATCTTAATTTTGCCAAAAGCTGGGTGAATAGGGAGTTATTGTTTGGGGAATTTTTAATTTTTATTTCTTTTTCATATAAAAGTCTCAGTTTTGTTGAAGATGACCTGTCCACAAATGGTTTCATATTTTGTTGATTTAAAAAACATTAAATATTTGAGTAATGAGTTTTATCGGTGCTTTTTGTCATTAATGAATTGAATTCTAATCTGTGTTGAGGTGAAATTATTTTACATCTGTCCATTACATTTTAGTCTGTCAGAGGAGAAGTACTAGTGCGTGTAGTGGTTTTGTTCAGCATGTATAGTTTCTATGGAAACGGATTTAGGATTGACCCAGAGTCTTTGAGGTTTTCTTTTCTTTGAACATGTAGTTATTTTCACAATGAAAGAGTCTTAGATTATATTAATCCACTTTTATTTCACAGTGGCATATACATTCTTAGACTAGCAATAAAAAAATCACAGGATTTATAGTGTAAACTAGGATAGGGGAACAATGCTCAGCAAATTCATACTTTGAATAAATAGAAACCTATAAATTAAAAACAATAGCTCACTTTTGCACAGTAATTGGTTAAAAACTACACAGATACTACAGTAAATATGGCACTGGACCTTTAAAAAGACCTGAGGTGAGTTGAGAAGTGGACTTCAAAAGAAGTACAGTTTATCAGTTGTTGTGAGGGGGTAGGAAGAGAGTGTTGATGTGCAGCTGACAAAAGGTTATGACACGTGTACAGGGAGGTGCGCTGAGGTTGCTAGGGATGTTTTGAATGTGTCCGTGTGTGTTTAGTGTATTTCTAGGTAGCTCACATTGGTGGATCCAATTTTCTGCTCTTTTCCTGGATGAAAGTTACACCCACCATTGTTCTCTAATGTTATTAGTTACCTTAAGACAGAATTTGCATTTTTAAAACAAACATTATAGTAGAGCTACTTTTATTAGAACAACTCAAAAGTATATTTAAGAGAAAGTTTAGGATTAGCGAGAAATAATACTTTAATTTAGCATTAGAAATTGGCTTTAAATTATTTTTCATTTAAAATTAGCATTTCCTATTTGCACCATACTTGTTTTAATAAATTATTACAGGTGATATTTCCATCCGAAAGGCTTAGGAGTTTATTAAGGAAACAGAGTATTATTGTACCGGGGCTTTCGTTGGTTGACCGAACCCACTATTGGAAGTTAAAGTTCCTTTACTTATGTATGCATACAGTGGAATACCATGCATACAGTTTAGATGCATGCTGTAATATAAGTGATACTTAAAAATAGTTTTACTAAGGCAAATAGGCCATATTCAGAAGGACAAACTTCATATGACTTTTCCATAGCTGTGGCAAATTCATATAGCCAGAAGGTAGAGATTAATAGGGGCTAGAAAGATGAGGGTACATACATTTATTTAATGGTTACAGCTGGTGATGTAAATCTGTAGGGATGACGAAAGTCTCTCTCTTAGAAATAGATACTGGTACAACACTGTGTATGTACTTAGTGCTACTAAATTATATACTTTCAAATGATTAAATGGTTAACTTACATAGGATAGAAAAATCAGTTTTATTTCAACTCTGGCATTTTTTCCTAATTACTAGTACTAGTGAGCACAAGGATACTGTAAATATTTGTAAAGATTTATTAAATTCAGAGAAAATTTGTTTTTCTTGCCAGAATTTGAGTGTTCAATTTGGATATTTCTTATAGCACACAGCAATTATGGAGAACATTGTGAAAGTTACAGTTGTCTTCAGTGGAAGGCAGAAATCATTTAATTTAGTGTCGTATATGAGTGTTTAATTATTATACTTTAGAGGGACAAACCGAAGTACCCTGCACTTTCTTCCTCAGTATTATAGATAGAATTCCCATGGTGTATAAGAATGTAATATGTCATTTATACTGAATTACAAATAATATGTTCTTGAAGTAAATGTCAAATAATCTGAATAAATTGGCTTTAAGTAAATTAATTAAGAGTCAAAATAAATTAATTTTTAAAAATCATAATTGATTAATATTACTGAAGTGAATTATGGATAATTTTTCTTTTTTGTCTTGAAGAAATTTTCTTAATATGTTCAAGTGGGAATGAGAACAGAGGGAGAAGGGCAAAGAAGGGGCAAGAATAGAAGGAAAAGATGAAAATAAAAAGCTTTAGTAATTGTGGAGAAGAAAAGAAGTTGAGGGGAAGGGAGGGGAATGGGAAAAAGAAGCAAGGCACAAAGTCTCTGTGGTGAATGTGATATATTGAAAAAGAATTTCTTGGCTTTTGCATATGATAAAGTTATATTTTTACAAAGTTGTATTTCCTAAAATGTTATCCAATTGTATTTCAGGTTGCAACAAGGACAGTGTCAGAGCAGGCTGTAAAAAATGTGGCTACCGTAAGTACACCAAGAACAACATTCTCTACATTGCTCTTTTGGGAAGCGTTGCCTTTTGAGAATATGCCTTATAATCCTGCTTTCAGAGGCCCTATGGGTAGTCGTTTAGGCCTAACCTATGGTATGCAGCTGATTCAGAAATTCTCATTAGCATTAAATATTTGCTTTTCTTTTAGGTAAACCCAGAAGCAGCTATATATCTGATGACTAGCAAAAATCATGAAGTAGAAATAGTAGGAAATAGTTTGGAGAAATTATGCTTAAATGTGTGTGTGTGTGTGTGTGTGTGTGTGTGTGTGTGTGTGTATTTGTTTGTTATTCCTTGTTTTCCTGGATACTAGATAAAGAGGTCAAGGCATTCAAAACTACTTTTGAAGATTTTTTAATGTTTCTTGAATTTGCTTATCCCCCTGTGTAAGAGTTTGTCTCAGCTACTGGGTCACTAAGATGCAATACCTGATACCCACAAAAACAGTGTATTTTGCCTCATGGTTTGTGGAGCTGGCTCTAAGGCTTAGAGTAGTCTTGCTTATCACATGGTACCAGAAAGCAGAGACAAGGATCAAAGGAGGTGAACAGGAGACAGACCCTTCCTGACCATGCCTCCCACCACATGACCTGCTTCCTCCAGCCAGGCTTTTAGCTATGAAGTCTTGGAGGGACCAGTCACCTACTCAGAGCAGCCCCCTACAGAGGCATGTGAGGTCTTGCAGGGGGACATCAATATAATAAAAATCATGACATGGTTTATTTGTTCCCAAACTTTCTGTTCATGGGGGCCAGGGAGATAGCTCAGTGGCATAAGCGCCTGACTAGCATGCACAAATTCCTGAGTTCAACCCTGGGTACTATAAAAAAAAAGAAAAAAAAGAGCCTAAACTTTCTGTTCATGGACAGAAGCAATCAATAATGTAACAGAATGAAAAGATAAACTTAAGCTTATATAATTATGTGCAATACTATGTAGGTATTTGTAATTTATTCTGTAAACAAGTATCATTTCCTAGTTAAATGCAATAGTTCCTACAGCTTTACCAATAGCTATTATAGCTGCATTTACTGTTTTTGAGTTTTTTGGAGATCTATATTGTTACCAATATTTTAATTCATCAAAGATTTATTTTTTAACAAAAGAGTATATATATATGTATGTGTATGTATATGTATGTGTATATATATATATATATATGTATATATATATATATGTATGTATATATATGTTTAGTACAGGATCTACACTCTTATCTCACTACACAGAGAAGACTCAGTGATCCTCCTGTTTTCAGCTTCCCAAACCCTGGGATTACAGGCATGTGCCACTATGCCCAGTCTCAGTCACCATCTCAGTACACCCTGGGGGTGGGGCTGGCACTGCAAGCTGGGGACTGAACCCCAGTCACTGTGTCTGCCTAAGCAGGCATTCAGTCCGCTGAGCTATCTGGTTGGCCTACAAAATAAAGCTGTAGCAAAAAGATTTCTGGGTGAGAATACAGGATTAAAGAACACTCAGGGTGTATGTTTCTATCAGAAAGACACAGTATAAGCATGCCAAGAGAACAAACTAGCAGCCAAGCAAAGCTCAAACCTGGCACTAAGGAAGCTTGCTTAAGTAGAAAAGTGGATGCATAAGTGTACGTACCTATCCTTCATAAAAGTAAAAACTAAGGAGTAGACTTACGTACAAGAAATGAGTAAAATGAAAAGTTTGTTGGTTTTGAAAGTTTGCTTTGTTTGAGACATTGTATGTCACATTTCTTTATTCAAGACTAGCAAACTCCCATAGAGGATAATTTCCCTGTCTACTAATACCAGTCTATCTAGTTGGGCTTATTTTAACCCAAGACTTGCAGGAAAGCAGATAAACTTATTTGCCTAAAGCAAAGTATTTGTTAATCTAGTCTCCTTGTTGCTATTTTATTTTAGATGACAATGGAAATATTTGCAATAATAAAAATTTCAGAAGCCATGGCATTTAGATAGTTTTGAATTCCTTTTTGGGCTTATTTCTTTCAGCTTTTATTATTCAGATCTTATCTTAGTGAAATTATTAAAGAATTTGTAAATTTGTCTCCTGTAGAAAAATGCATATTTCCATTCTCTGTTCAACTTATATCTCTACAAACTGGAATAGATGATTTTTATCACAATTTAATAAAAGTCCTCTCTGATAAAGCAACAGCCAACATCATACTAAATGATCAAAAACCGGAAGGTTTCACTCTAAAATCAAAATAAGACAAGGATGTTCACTATCACCACACCTGTTCAATATAATTATGGAAACATTAGCCTAAGCAGTTAGACAAGAGAAGAAATAAGATAGGAAAGGAAAAAGTTAAATTATAATTATTTGTAAATGATATGATATTTCACGTAGAAGACCCCAAATGCTCCACCAGAAGACTTGTAGATTTAATAACCAAATTCACTTGCATAGTTGCATACAAAGTCAGCACTCTGAAATGAATAGCATTGCTATTCACAAGCAACAAATGCACAGAGAAAGAAGTTATGGAAATCACACCCCTTATAATAGCATCCAAAAGATGAAATATTTAAGAATCTAACAAAGGAAGTAAAAGATCTATGCATTAGAGCCGGCCACATAGATCAGCGGATTAAAGCACCTATAAGCAGGTGCAAGGGCCAGGGATTCGATCCCCAGGCCTGCCGTGTCAGCCCCACCCTCAGGGTGTGCTGAGATGGTAGTTGTGACTGAGTGTGGTGGCACATGCCTGTAATCCCAGCTCTTGAGAGGCTGTGAACAGGTGGATCACTACAAGTCCAATCTAGTAGTGGGACTCCAAACACCCTGTAGACCCTTCCCTAAAAAAAAAAAAAAAAAAAAAAAAGATCTATGCATTGAAAATTACACTACTGTGCAAAAGGAGACTGAATAGGATAACAGAAAATAGAAGAGTATTCCTTGCTCATGGACCGGAAGAACCAACATTGTGACAGTGACCATACTCCAAACAGTTATACAGATGTGATGCAATCCCAATCAAAATACCATATCATACCTCATAGAACTGAAGAAAACATGCCTAAAATTTATTTGGAAACAGAAGAGACTTAGAATAGCAAAAACAATTCATAGCAACAAAGACAAATTAGGGGACATCCCTGACCTGGAATTATACTACAAAGCTATTGTGATAAAATCAATATGGTAATGGCAAAACACAGACCTAAGAATCAGTGAGACAGATTAGAAGATGCAGGCATAACTACAAACACAGTCAGCCACCTTTTCTTTGACAAAGGAGCCAACATATTCCTGGCAAGAGAGGGAATTTTTTTAATAAATGGTGCTAGAAAAAATTGACTTTTGACATGCTGAAGACTAAAACTAGACCCATGCACCATACAATAAACTGAAGTCAAAATGGATCAAAGAACTAAACATTAAAACACAGGCACTAAGTCTACTAGAAGAGAAAATGGGTAGAAATCTTAAAGACAAGTATAGGCAGTGAATTCATGACCAAAATGTAGACTATTCAGGAAATACAACAAAGAATCAACAAATGGGATCTCACTTCATTAAACAGCTATTGCTCAATGAAAGAAATCACCAACAGAGTAAAAAGACAACCCATAAAGTGGGGAAAAGTTATAGCCAGTTGTACCTTGAAGGACCTATATCTAGAAAACTTATAAAGAAATTAAATAAAATAAGACCTCCAAAATTGAAAGATCCAATGCAAAAATGGATATATGAGGGGAATAGACACTTCTCAGTTGAAGAAATGTGGACAGCAAATAGATACATGAAAAAGAAATGTTAAATATCACCTGTCATTTGAGAGAATCAAACTGAAACAACACCGAGATTTCATCTCACCCCAGAAAGAATGGCCGTTACCAGGTAATCAGCCAATAACTAGTATTGGCAGGGCTGGGGGCACCTTCACTGTTAAAGGGAGTGTAGACTAGGGTAGCCACTGGAAATCAGGGTAGAGTCCTTAAAAATATTAACTTTAGAGATGCTGTTGGACCCAGCAATTCCCCTTCTGGATATCTTCCCAGAAGAATTAAAAAAACATCATACCACAGTGAAATATATGTCCCCATGTTTGTAGTAGCACAGTTTGTAACAGCTAAATCTTGGAAGTAAAACCCAGATGCCCATCAGCTGGGGAATGAATAAAAATAATGTGGTGTTTTTGTTATAATGAAGTACTACTTGGACATAAAAAGAATAAACTTGAGATTTTATGAGTAAATGGATGCAACTTGAGACCATAACTGATAAGTGAAATAAATCAGATCCACATGTGTAAACATCATATTGTCTCACTAATGTGAGATCTAAAGTGTACAGTAGTTATTGGAAATAGGAAAGAAACTATTCGAAAGAAAATAAACTGTGATGGGATAGACAAAAAGAAAAGGAAAAAGGAGATAAATATATATATATATCTTCTAACAGTGAAGATATACATATATATATATGTATATGACAGTTATACAGCTAGTTTCTCTTAGCACATTGAAAAGAAAGATTGGTGATAATATTATTTGGACAGTGTTTCATACCTGTGTCTTATATTCTAAATAGTATAAAGATAACAATACATATTGTATTTATTATTACTCTCCTACCAACCTGTTTTGAAACTGTTTTATTGATTTTTTTTCTCTTAACAAAATTACCTCTCTACAGTAGTTAGAGATGTAATTCTCCATGTCTTTGTGATATAAACTACTTTTAAAAATTAACTTCTTTTATATAGAGGCTAGAATCTTTGTATTACTTGTTTTGAAGGAAGAAAAAGGCAGGTAAGACCATTTAAAATGGTTTTAATGCCTCCAAAATACAGGTAATCTTCAGTTAATTACAAGAGTATTGTTTCTCTGTTGTTATAGAACTAGCATAAACTGTATGCTTCTAAGAATTTTAATACTTGATTGGAAAACATTTTATTGCCTGGGGCTTTATTGGTTTTTCTGAGATTTTTCAAAGCAAGGTTTCATTGTGTCATTCAGGCTGGCCTTGAACTCACTGTGATCCTCTGCCTCAGACTCTTTAGTGCTGAGATTACAGGTGAGCAGTACCACACCTGGCTTTGTCTGTATATTTTATTCGATAAATTATAAAAAAGTTTCATGTTAAAATAAGTATGTTACTAAGTAATACAGATCTCTCTTTTTCACAAGAGTTTCCTCCACAAAATACTTCATAAAAATATTTATAGAAAAGGATTGTCTATAGTTTATCAGAACTTTTCTGACATTGGCAACTCATGAACCTACATGAGAACTACAAGAACACTAACTTCTTCCATAGGGTGTCTCAAGTAATTGTGCTAGTTCTCAGAAAATGTAATTAAAAAGTTCTGTACAGTGAACTCCAGTTGAGATTTTGATCTCAGCAGCAAGAAGTGAGAAACTTAAATACCTTTAAGATTTTATTTAACTTCTGGATGCTAACTATTGACACAGAGTGCTCATCTTTTCTTTGCTTATAGGTCTGCCTGTTGGTATTACCTGGTATGTGTGTGTGTGTGTGTGTGTGTGTGTGTGTGTGTGTGTGTGTGTACCCAACCCATATCTCAAATACACTTTCTATATTTTATAATTGGTTTCCTCAGTTTAGCTAATTATAAAGAAACCCGAGTGCAGAATTCTGCCACTGATTCTCAAATAGAAATCTGTGGAGATAGTTTTTGGTTGACAGCTCTGCAAGGCTGAGCACCAATGTGGAGCACTGTTAAACTTAGAATGCCAAGCCCAGGGGCCCGGCAGGATGGCTCAGTTGTCTAAAGCACCTGCTTAGGAAAGCTTAAGCAGCTGCAGGGACTGAGGTTCGATCCCCAGCACCACATGCTGGGCCAGCCCTGCCCTCAGGGCAGGCTGAGCCGGCCTTAAAAATAAATAAATAAGCGAACAAAAGTTCTGAAACAAGAAAAAAAAATTAAATTAAAATAAAATTTAAAAAAAGACTACCAAGCCCAGTATGTATAAACATCTCATGAAGTGTTGAACGTGTTGTCCTGTAGTACAATGAAGAATTTTCTGGCCCTTAATACCAATGACACCCTGTTTTCTTACTGTTTCTGAGTTTTGCCCTATCATTTCTATTTTTCTTCTCAATGCCTAACTTGACAGCTGCTTTGTAAAAAGAATTCATTTAAATCAAGTCTCCCCAAAAGTATAGCTTTTGGTACACAAAAACCAATCATTTCTCTGCATTCTTATTTTATTGATCTAAATGACATTTAATTAAGCAAATTTTAGAATAATCAATGGCAGACCCTTGATAAATCAAATATCAACTAGTGGAGTAAAATGTCATCTGAGACTAGCTGAGGGAAAAGTGGGTAATGGATCCATTTCCAGGAGAGGCAAGCATGTGCTGCATCACATGAGCCCCAGAAGCCAAGATTTCCACAACCCAAGAGAAGTTGTCAGACACCATTTGTAAGAAGTGAATTGAAAAATATTCGTTGCATTTGGCAAGTTGGATGCTTTTCTAATGTCAGCACAGTTTTACAGTTGTAGGTCTGAACAAGCTGAACAAGATTCTGTCCTATAGAGCAGGGTAAAGTAGCAAAAGTCAAGACAGTCTCCATTTTAAAGAAATTTACATGAGAATCATTGAAAACATATTTAGTAATTCTTAAAAGAGAATGTGGAGTCAGTGGAGGTCTTTGTTTTTTTAAGCTATGAGATGTTTATATAAGTGGAGAGGACCCTGAAGGAAATAATTACAGATATCAGACACAGGAGATTAAGCATGTTTCTCTTAAGAGAAACAACAAGGATACCTCTCAAGCTTGGAGAAAACTAATAGGTATGGATATTATTTAGTGTAGAGACAAAATAGGAGATACTGATTTCTTTTTTTTTTTATTTTTTTATTTTTTTCTTGTTTCAGAACCTTTGTTTGTTTATTCACTCATTTTTATGGCCAGCTCAGCCAGCCCCGAGGGCAGGGCTGGCGCAGCATGTGGTGCTGGGGATTGAACCGCGGTCCCTGAAGCCACCCAAGCTTTCCCAAGCAGGTGCTTTAGACCACTGAGCCATCCCGCCGGGCCCCCTGATTTCTAAATTAGGAAATAGATTGTCTATTTAGGGAGAGATACTAAAGTGGAGAAAGCTACAAGGTTAAAAGGTAGAAAGAAATATTAGGGCTAAGAATTGTAGAGATGCAGGAGTGGCAAGGGATGACAGCATGGCCATGGAACCCAGAGCATCAGCACTGGGAAGGCCCTCCTACAGTCTGGCTGTCCACCCAAGTTTATCACAGGGCTTAGGGTAAAGAGGTTCAAAGATCTCAGTGAATGAGGCCATTCATTGCAGGGAAAGCTGAGGGGACAGTAAAGGACTGCAATTAGAAAAGCGTGTTGAGAAGCCTAAAGATGTGCGTAGTACCAAAGTAAAACTATAGAAAAATACCAGTTTCCTTTAAGTAAATCTGAGGAGGAAGCGTTCTGCCACCAGGTGGGACAGTTGGTCTACCAGGGATTGAGGGTTTCAGAAGCTATGGTAAAAAGTCTGGGAGAGAAAGTTAGTGATCAGCAAGGTCAGTGTGGTCGTCACATTCTCCTTGCTGAGCCTCAGTCCCCACATCACCAACTTAAAGGAGGAGACATTTACTTGGACTCACAGCTAGGAAGTTTCAGTCCTTACATGGCTGGTGGCATTAGGGAAAGGTCTAACACAGAGGATAGCTGCTCCTATCAGTTGGTAGCCAGGAAGCAGAGAAAGGAGAGAGTGGCAGGGAAAGAAATACACCCTTCCAAGTCATTTCTCCGGCATTTCTCCCAGCGAAGCCCACATCCTAAGAGCAGATCACCTGTACCGCCCCCCCCATAATCTAGTCACCTTTCAATAGCCCCACCTATGAGCACACGAAGCTTTGTGGGGAGACCTAGCTATCAACCATAGCATGCATTGTATCTCCTTTCATGTCTGATTTATTCCCCTTAGCATAACATTTTTAAGGCTCATCCAGGTTGTGCCATGCACTGTAACATTTTTTAAATAGCTGAATAATATTTAATTGTACAGATATACTGTATTTCATTTACCCATTCATCTGGTGATAAATACTTGGTTGCTTCTACCTTTTAGCTGCTAGAGGGGGCTTGTGGGTTAGCTCAGTTGTTTTAAAACACCTGCTTGGGCAAACTCAGGCAGGGGCAGGGAACTGTGGTTTGCTCCCCAGGTCCACAAGCCTAAAACCAGACCCACCCATAAGGCAGCCTGAGCTAGCAAAAAAAAAAAAAAAAAAAAAATTCTCCTTCTAGCTATTAGGAATAATGCTGTAGTGAATGCTGATGTAAAGCAACTGCTTGAATTCTTGTTTTCAGTTCTTGTTGTTATAGACCTAAGAGTAGAATTGTTGGTCATCTGTTAGTTGGTTTGAAAACAGCTTTCTATAACAGCTCATTCTCATGACAATGTAAAATATTATTAAAAAATATATATCAATTTATGCACCATTTCACCAACCTTTGTTATCTTCCACTTAAAAAAAAATACCATCTATGATAATAAAAATATGTATTTGACAGTTGTCCCTGATTCCTCATAATTTCTGAAAGCCTTGGAATTGTCTGAGTGTTAGGGATAGTAAAAGAATCTTTTATTATTCATAACAAGTCCCTTTCAACCAAACCTGAGTTTTTAGTAATAAGATGATGTTGAGACAGGCTGAAGTTGAAAATTTGTCATGTGTGAGAGCAGGAAAAGGCCACAGTGCCTAAAGCAGTCAAGCTACCTCAGTTTTGAGAAAGGTATCCTCCCTGGACAGTTTGAGCCCTTAGTTGCTAGGCAACCTTATGTCTTGTGATATTTTGTTGTGAGAGTCCTTTGCCAATCAGGCAGACAGGCTCCACCTTAACCCAGCTCTTACCTTCTTGTCTATTTTCCTCATTCCTGTTGCCATTTCTCCTTTGGTTACACTTAGAGACCACTGAGTCCCCACAAGGTTCTTAGTGAACCCCTGGTCAGCTTCAAGGTGATGTTACATGCCAGAGGAGCCAACCATGTGATTACAAGGTTAGAACTTTCAGCTCTGCCTCCAGTCTTTTGGGGATGCAAGAGAAACAAAGGACTAGAGATTGCCTGTAGTCACCAATAATCAACCATTTATTTAATTATGCTGTGTAATGGAACCATGATATAAACCCCCAAATTAGTTTGGTGTGTGGCACATACCTTTAATTCTAGGGACTCAAAGGCTGAGGTAGGAGGGTCACAAGATCAAGGCTATGCTGAGCACCTTAGCAAAACTTTTATCTCAGAATAAGAAATGATTGGGTTTGGAATGTGAAGGCTGTAAATTCAATTCTCAGTACCACAAAGCCAAGTAAATCCCATGAACCACACAAGGTGACCACATTGAGGTACTGTGGCATACCCAGAGAGAGCCTGACCACCGCCCCCTTTTTTGCTCAAAGCATCTCTTCCACTTGACTGTGTCTGAAACCTTAGCATTATAACTCTTAATTATAATGAACTATAACCTTTACATTATAATAAACAAACAAATAGTAAGCTATTTTCCTCATATTTTGTGAGATATTTTAGCAAGTTGCCAGTCTTGAGATTGTGGGGACACTTTGACTGGAGCTGACTAGTCAGAAGTAGGGGAGGCACATGCAGTAAGGGATGTCTATGGGGCAGAACCCATAACCAACTGGTGGCGTCTGGGTCAGAACTCCAAGTGGTATCAGAAATTCATATAATCATAGGATTTCCAGTGTTCATAGAGTTGGAGAGCTGGTTGTTGGTATAGAAAAAACTCATATGGTTGGTATCAGATAGAGTGAGAAAATTTCAGACTACCCTAACATGTCAAAATATATTTCACTTTGGCTTTGATATGTATTTCCCTAATAATGTTGACTTATATGTTCATGTACTTATTGGTTGTTTTGTTTTTCTCTTCCTTTTGAGTTCCTTTGTTCATTTATAGATGTTATAGTAGTTCTCCATTATTATGACTAAATACTCAGCAAAATTAACTTAGAAGATGAATTATCTTGGCTCATGGTTTTGAAAGTTTGAGTCCTAGGGCAACTGGTTGTATTATGGGCCTGTGCAAAGGCAACACCTTGTAATGGAGGACTGTTGCTCACCTCGTGGGCATCGGGAAACAGAAGAGAGAACCCAAGATGTTGAAGAGCAGATACAGTCTCTAAGGGCATGCCCTGAGACCCCATGCCCTTCAGCTAGGTCAATCATGGTCAAGGAAACTGAAAGCTAACTGCCTCAAGAACACTTGACGTGTACACACAAGGAAATTAGCAGGTATACTAAGTCCTAAGTTTCTGTCAATAGTAGGTTATAAATGAATATGACTTATACAGTAGAACAGTATTTGTTAGGTAAAATGGAAAAATTACACCTATTATGTCAACATAGCTATGTTAAAACATGAAATGACAGAAACAAGTTACAAGATGATATACCAGTATAATTGCCCTTTTTAAAAAAAATGCGTAATACAACATTTGTGTAGGAATGATATTCACCGATATAAGGTAATGACTTTATTTTTTTAAGAATTTTTTTTCAGAACTTTTGTTTGTTTGTTTATTTATTTTTATGGCCAGCTCAGCCTGCCCTGAGGGCAGGGCTGGCACAACATGTGGTGCCAGGGATCGAACCACGGTCCCTGCAGCCACCTAAGCTTTCCTAAGCAGGCGCTTTAGACCACTGAGCCATCCTGCCGGGCCCCAATGCTTATATATTCTTATAGCAGTTTTAGATGAAAACTGTGTAATTGCATGAGTATAGTAGTCTGAGAAGGAAAAGGTATAGGAAGGGAATCAAATGAAATCTCAAGTGTAATTTTTTGTACTTGGTTTATTTACTTGCAGATATTACTGTTTTGAGAAAGGAAAAGTATAGGAATTCAATACTCTAAAACCTGTAAGAAATACCCCCAAAATGCCCATTGAATTAGAAGAAACCCAATGAAGAAAGAAAACATGTTGTTCTGGGAAAATAACCAAACTATCACCAACTAAATAAAGGTTTTTATAGTACTGAAAACAAAACTTGTTGCTTACCACAAAAAAACAGAGGAAAAAAAAAAAAAAGCCACAAAGATAGCTCAGCAGTCTTAAGCACTTGCCCATGCAAGCACAAGGACCTGGGTTTGTTCCCCAGTACTACATGCTGTGCTGCCCGGTGTGCCAAGCTGGCCACCAAGACAGGGATGGTGGGGGTGGGGGTGGGAGGTGGAGTGCTGGGGCATGCCTATAATCCCAATGAGGGGGAGGCTGAAAACAGGAGAATCACTATGAGTTCAAGCTGCGTAGTGAGACCCTATACCAGATTAAACACACACACACACACACACACACACACACACACAACACTCTATAGCTTTATATGTCTCTATTTTACTTAGCTGGTCACCTGACTTTCGAATGCCGCAATTTTCTCCGAGTAGACCCTAAAAGGGATATAGTTTTGGATGTCAGCAGTACAAGCAGTGAAGACAGTGATGAAGAGAATGAAGAGCTAAATAAGCTACAAGCATTACAAGAAAAAAGTAAGCAATATTTTTCTTCTTCCATTCTTTAAAAATGTGCCAGATATATAGCTCAGCAGCACAGCACCTGCCTGTTAAGCACAAGGTGGTGAGTTCCATCTCCGGTACCAGTAAAAAATAAATAATTTTCTTAAATGTTCTATTGTGTATCATGCTTATGTATCATACTGATCATTAAGATAGTTATTTTATGTAAGAATTACTGCTTAAGTTAAAAAACAGGATTTTACATTATAAGTAATTTGCCTAAGAATAAATACTGATGAGAGATACAGACAAGAAGGATGTCTCCTTCTCACGCACAGCCCATGTTTTGCTTTTTTGTTGTTGTCTTCCCATTACTCTAGAATGTTCTATATGGTTTGTAGAATCTGATTTAAGACTTGGTTTCTAGCACCACTTGGCCATTTTGCTAGTACATGACTTTCAGTAAGTCCATTAATCTCTCTGAACCTCCGCTTCCTTGTGGGATGCGACAAAGGATGGATTGTCAGATAATACCCACGAAGATCAGAAGTCCTAGCTGGTATGAAGTACAGATTACTTCTAGGATATAAATAAGCATAGGCAAAACTCCATCCTTTAATAGTGTGTGATGCTAAAAAGTAGCCTACTATGTACTCACCGTATGATAATCAGTATTCATGATTATCTGTTGATAGTCATAAGACTAAAAACAAGAAGATCAGCCTTAAGGACCTAGATGTCAGTCCCCTTGACCAGTATACTCCCTGAAGCAAAATGGCTTTCTTCTTCACTCCACTTGAAACTGAAGGTTTTATTTTGTAAACAGGATTTTTAAAAAAGAGGTCTTTGGAATACAACGTGCACAACTGAAAACAAGGAGTAAGCTAAATGCTAGGTACAGACTGCTGAAAACTTTCTAGTCCTCTTCATCTGTTTGGGTCATAGGCATTTATCACTCAAGCAGATTAGCAGATTCTACTCTGGAAAATCTGATCAATTTAGGAAGAAAGACCTTAAGAATCTGACAGCAGGAATTCTTCTACAAGAATGTATTCTACCTAGATTACCGGAGAACACCAGTGTTGCACATATGATGTGCTGAGAGCTTCTAGTCAACTTTTAGACAGTCATGAATCACCAGTTTTTGAGGAGTCTCATATGAAATATGGCATGTGTCATGAACAAAAGGGATATATTCTGAGGAATGCATCTTGGGCAATTTTGTCCTTCGGCAAACAAGATTTAGACTTAATATAGCCTAGATAGTCTGGTCTACACACCCGGGCTACAAGAGTATCATTATTTGGCACATGACGGTGTATATACCAAAGCAAACACACACGGTCTGCTTGAAGATTGTAGGCTTTGCATGATGAAGAAAAGATAACAAAAATCACTCAGGAAGCATGAGTATGATACTAAAAAAAATTGAACAAAATAAAGAGTATTTGAGGCTGGGGATGTAGCTCAGCAGTACAGTGCCTGTTTGGCAAATGTGAGGTCCTGAGTTTGATTCTCAGTACAAAAAAAAAAATTGGAAATTTAACATGACATGAAAAATTTAAGATAAAATCTGAAATCTAAGAAAAACAAAACAAGAGTGTGCTGGGAAGAAAAAATTGAAGTGGTAGTCTAGGAAGTACTTTACATTGAGTTCCAGAAGAATCAGTTTTCAGACTGATCATGTTCCACAAGTATCAAATATCTTGTACAGGGATAGAAATACACCTACACCATCATGGAATTTCCCAGGTCGTCAGTGAAGGATGAGGAATCAGAAGAGTTTTAGACCGCTCTGAAGCAGTGCTAGAAGCTAATAATGTACGTAATGCCTTCAGATTGTTTGAAAGAAAATTATATCCAAATCGGGATGATTATTCCCAACCAGATCGTTAACTGGGTGTGAAAGTAAAATAAGTATGTTTCACATATTTCAAAGTGTCAAGGAAAAATATACTTCTTACATATTCTTTCTTGGAAACTGTATGAAATTAAAAATATGTATAGAATAAGCTTTATAGTAAAGGAGTAGACCAAGAGAAAGAGACAGAAAGCATAGAAAATATGAAAAATAAAAGAGGATTTCCAGAATACTGTGTTGAATCTATTAGTTTCAGTAGGATGATCCTTTTAAAAAGATGAATTCCAGTGTATGAACATGTATTATCTCTTCATTTATATGTATCTGCTTTAATTTTTAATCTGTATTTCATAGTTTCAAGGTAGAAGTCTTTCAACTCTTTAGTTAAACTTATTCGTATGGGCTGGCCAAATAACTCAGTGGATTAAAGCACCTGCAAGTAGGTGCAAGGGTCAGAGATTCAACCCCTGGGCCTGCCATGCCAGCGTGTCCTCCAGGGCATAATGAGACAACTGAGACTGGGCCTGGTGGTGTGCCCCTTTAATCCAACCAAGCTCTTGGGAGGCTTTAAACAGACAGATCACTACCAGGCCAATCTAGTAGTAAGACTCTGAACACTCTTTAGACCCCACCCTAAAAAATAAGAACTAAATAACTAAATAACTAAATTACTCCTAAGTCTCTCAGGGTATTTTTTGTTTTGATGCTATACCAAAAGGAATTGTTTTCTTAATTCCTTTTCAGATAACTCATTTTTAGACCGTAGAAATATGACTTATTTTTGTACTTTGATTTTGTACTGTATATATCTACTGTATTCATTTATTAGTTTTTTCTGAAGTCTTCACAATTTTTGACATATAAGATTATATCATCTATGATGAGAGACAGTATTTTTGTTTTAAAAAAAAAATATTTATGGGGCCCGGCAGGATGACTCAGTGGTCTAAAGCACCTGCTTAGTAGAACTTGGGCAGCTGCAGGGACCATGGTTTGATCCCCGGCCCAACATGCTGTGCCAGCCCTGCCCTCAGGGCAGGCTGAGCCGGCGATAAAAATAAATAAATAAATAAAAGTGCTGAAACAAGAAAAAAATAAAATAAAAAATTCTTTAAAAAAATATATAGATATATATAGATATATATATTTATTTATTTATTGGTACAGGTTCTCACAATGCAGCTCAGACTTGCAATTATCTACCCATCTCAGCCTCCTCAATGCTGAGATTATAGGCATGTGCCACCATGCCCAAACTCAGTGGCCTACGCAGCACATCCAGAGATCTGGGGACAGCGCAACACATGGTGCCAGGGATTGAACTCAGGTCCCTGCTTTTGATAGGCAGGTGCTTAGACTGTTGAGCTGTATCCCCAGCCCATTTTTCTTTTTCTTTTCCAATTTGTAGGCCTTTATTTCTTTTTTCTTATTTGTTGTTCTGGAGGATACTTTGAGTACCACATTGAATAAAAATGACAAAAGATGATACGTTTCCCTTGTTCCTGTTTTAGAGAAAAATTCTAATTTTACCAGTGATATAATATCAGCTGTGTAGTTCTCATATACACCCTTTATTATCAATGTGTATTCCTTCTATCACCAGTTTGTGAAATGTTTTTCATCATGAAGTGATACTGGATTTTGTCAAGTGTTCTTCATCTGTTGAGAATGATTTGTGTCCTTTGGTTCTGTGAATATCATATAAAACAGTTACAATTTAGATCAATTCAGCTATTCTTGTATTCAAGGGATAAATCCCACTTGATTATAGTTTATGGCCCTTTAAATGTCTTGTTGAATTCAGTTTATTATAATATTTTGAAAATTGTGACATACACATTTCACCAGGTATACTGGTGTATAATTTTGTCTGGCTTGGTATCAGGATAATGCTGGCCTTGTAAAATGAGTTTTGAAATGTTCTCTCCTTTTGAACCAGTCTTAGTAGGTTGTATGTTTATAGATATGTATACATTTTTCTCTAGGTTGTTCAAAGTGTTGGCGTATAAATGCCACAACTCTTTGTATTTCTGTAACATAAGCTCTTATATAGCTTCTTTCATTCTCTGTTTGATTTCCACATAGTTGTGAATTTTGCATTTTCATCTTGATTTCTAGTTTTCTACCACTGTGATTAGAAAGTGCATTCCATATGATTTTAGTCTTTTTAATTTTCTTGCCTAACTTGTTACCTATTCTGGGAAAATGTTATGTATACTTGAGAAAAAAATGAATTTTCTATTTTTGGGTTGAATATTACGTATTTGTCTTTTAGGCCTATACTTGTAATGTTATTAAGTCTGCTGTTTTCTTATGGATTTTCTCCCACTACTCTTGCTATGGATCAAAACCAGGTCCAATGTGTGGCAGTTATGAGGTCTGCCACTCAGATGTACCCCTCCCTGGTTTATCTTACTGATTTTCTGGGTGGATGATCCACCTATTTGTCTATCTATCTATCTATCTATCTATCTATCTATCTATCTATCTATCATAGAGAGCAGGGTCCTTTACTATTATTGTATTGCTATTTTTCCCTTCAGTTCTATTAATAATTGCCTTATGCATTTAGATAATGTGATTCAGGGTACATGTATATTTATAATTGCTATCTGTTGCAGTTTTATTGGATCTTTTATCATTAAAGGTGACAGTGTTTAGCCTTAAGCCTTTTTTCTGATATAAATATGGTCACCCGTGTTCTCTTTTGGAAGCATGTTTTTCGGTTGCTCCATTTTCATCCTATGTGTCTTAAAGGCTAATATAATTTGCTTTTAAGCAGCATATGATTGGATCTTGTTTTTTGTTCATTTGGCCACTCTGTCTTTTGATTGAGATATTTTGCTCACTTAAATTTAAATTATTCATAGAAGACTTGCTGCTGTGGTTTATATCTAGATACCCCCTAAAGCTTCCCAGGCTCACAGGTAGCATTGTCAAAGGTGCTTGGATCACGGGGGTGCTGTAGCTCAATGCAGTGTTGGAAGTAAGGCCTGATTGGGAGAGGTGGCACATGAAGGGATGACCTAGAAAGATTTATCTCCCTCCTTGGTTCCTTCCTTCACTCTCTGCTTCCTAACTGTGTAGGTCAGAAGCTTTTTTTCCAGCTAATGCTTCCACCATCATTTCCTGTTGACAAGCTGGCCAACTGTGGACTACAAGCTTAAGCCAAAATAAAGCTGTCTTCCTTGCAGTTGTGGGTGCTGGCTATTGTTATGATATCTTCAGTAATGAGGAGAGTGACTGAAGGCACTTAACCACTGGCATGTTGTCTGTTGCTTTATCTGTTTTATA
The DNA here is from genome assembly GCA_004027025.1 of Myocastor coypus. Taxonomy (NCBI): domain Eukaryota; kingdom Metazoa; phylum Chordata; class Mammalia; order Rodentia; family Myocastoridae; genus Myocastor; species Myocastor coypus. The sequence goes on from PVJA010015564.1 coordinate 43,524, forward strand.
GTATTTTTGTTTGTTTTGGTTTTTTTTTTTTTCTACTCTCTTCCTTTGTAACTGATGTTTTTGTGACAGTACACTTTTATTCTGTTTGGTTTAGAGCTGGGGCATGATTTAAAAGCCTCATGCACTTGGAAGGAAATTGGATCATAGTGGAGACTGGCGTACTCATAAGTGGATTAATTTGCTGATGGGATCATGGCAGACTTGCTATTAGGAGTCAGCGCATGATCAAACAAGGTGATCCCTAAGGATGTGACATTCCCTTCCCCACCTCCCATTTTACTCTGTTTCTTGACCTTCATGGTGGAACCTCTGACCAGGCCTTTTCTGCTGTGCCAGTGCTGCCTTGGAACAGCCCGGCAGGGACTGTAACCATGAGCCCAAAGAAACCTTCTTCCTTTAAGTTTAAATCTCACTGGCTCAAAGTACTTGACTAAGATGACAAAGTCAAGGTGAAAGGTGACTAAGATGTTTCTTTCTCACTCTTTTATTTTTATATATTATGGCCAGCTCCGCCTGCCCTGGGGGTGGGGCTGGCGCAGCATGTGGTGCCGGGGATCGAACCTAGATTCCTGCAGTTGCCCAAGCTTGCCTAAGCAGGTGCTTTAGACTGCTGAACCATATCACCAGCCCTCCCTTTTTACCTTACACATTTATCTTTATGATTACCCTGGGGCCTACCTAAATCATCTTACAATCCATGGTAGTTTCACTCACACAAAGTCTGCACTTCTACTCTTCTCCCACACATCAGTATTCATATCATAATTTAAATCTTTTATATTGCATTTCTATTAACTTACTGTTTTATGGTTAGTTTTATACTTTTTCATTTTTACTTTTATAGTAGAGTTGAAAGTGACTTATGTAGCACTGTAGTATTTGGTATCTTCTGTGTATGTGCCTTAACCACTGAATTTTATATATCTAGATGAATTCATGTTGCTATTTTTCATCCTTTTTTTGCAACTAGAAGAACTAGCAGTTCTTGTTAAGACAGATCTAGTGATAATGGTTCCCTCAGCTTTTGTTTATGTGGAGATTCTTTATCTCTCCATTTCTGAAGGATGACTTTGCTAGGTATAATACTCTTGCTTGATTGTCTTAACACATTGAATATTTTATCCTATTCTTCTTATCTTCAGGATTTTTGCTGAGAAATCGACACCTCTCTATGTGTTGAGTTAGTTTGCTTTTGCCACTGTAAAAATTTTCGTAATATTTTTACACTTCAGTGATGATATATCTCAGTGAAAACTTAAGTTTGAACTCTTGCTCTTCTTTATGCTTTGTAAGTCTGAATATTTGTTTTCTTCCCTAGATCTGGGAAGACTTAATCCATTATTTGAAAATAGTGTTTAAGGGCCAGCCAGATAGCTAAGCAGATTAAAGTGCCTGCCTAGGCAGACACAGAGGCCACAGGTTCATGCCCCCATCCTCCCTGGGGATTGCTAAAACCGGGATTAAGACTGGTGTGGTAGCATGTATCTGTAATCCCGGCACTCGTGAGGCTGAAAACAGGAAGGATCACTAAAAGTCCAATCTGTATAGTGAGACCCTATAGATACTGTACTTAGTACATTTAAAAAAAAAAAAAAAAAAAAAAAAAACCCCCC
>PVJA010015565.1:0-45133 GCA_004027025.1 Myocastor coypus
AAAAAAAAAAAAAAAAAAAAAAAAAAAAAGAATAGGACAATATATACAAAGATAATATACCAACTAAGAAAAAGTTTCCATGGTAGTAAAGACTTACTAAGAATAAAACAACATAAATACTGGAATGGCAAATATATGATCAGAACTTCTAATAGTTTGGGGATAGGATATTGCACAAAGTTCTAGTATGTTGTGTACATGGACAGTGTCCATGACACCTACGGGTGACCAGATGCCACTTGTGGGACTGAGTTACTGCTATTTCCTTGATCTCCACCCTGTAGACCCAGACAGAATCATCACCCATGGTGTGCAGAAGTCCATTTGTAGAATATGCTGATGGACATACTCTGCTGCTACATGCAAAAGAATAGTTGAAAGACTGCTTTTTATACTTCTTTTTCTCATGTGTTGAATTATTTGCGCTATTTAGTGGATTCTTTCCATTCTCCCTCAGGGAGTTGTGATCATTTTTATTCTTCTCTAGAATGTCTTTTAGTAAACTATGCAGGGTTGGCTTTGTCATCATGAAATTCTTTAGTTGTTCTTTGTCCTGGAAATATTTCACTTCTCCATGGAACTTGAAAGAGAGTTTTGCAGGATATATTATTCTGGGCTGGAATTTGTTTTCTTGTAAGACTTAAAGTACTTTGCTCCATGCTGTTCTTGATTTGATGGCTTGTAAAGAGAAATCTGCTGTTATTTTAATGGGTTTTCTTTTAAATGTGATCTGTTTTGTGGGGTTTTTCTTTTTTTTTTTTTTTTTCTCTAGCAGCTTGGAGTATACTGTTACTGTGCTGAATTTCTGGGATCTTCATTATCATATGTTAAGGTGTGGTTTTAATTGGGTTGATGTTATTTGGAATTAGATATGCTTGAATTCTGAATGTCAAATTGTTTCCCCATATTTGGGGAGTTTTCTGCTATTCTGCCTATATTCTTTTTATATCATTTGTGCAGACTCCTTCTTTCTCATTGATGCCTATTAGTTGTATGTTGTTCATCTTTGCATCATCTTGCAGATGTTGAATTATTTTTTCTTGCATCCTAACTGTTATTAAGAGATCTTTTCTTACCTCTTCACTAGCTGCAATGATGTCTTTAGGGTCTGAAAGTCTATTTTCACTTTCATTGAAATGGTTTTGTCAGCTCATGATTGAGGTGTTAAGTTCCTGTATATCACTTTGAATCTGCTTCATACATTCTATTACTTTCCAATATTGCTCATTCAAGGATTCCATCATTTTTATATCCTCCTCTACTTTTTTCATCAGTGTTTTCTTAGAAGTACTTAGTATTTCTTTTATTATAGATATTATTTCTTTTTTACTTCAGAAATTATTTCTGATCTGCTTTCCTTTATACCTTTCTGCAGTTGTTACTTTACTTTAGATGCTATTATTTCAGAGATTTCAGGTGTGTCATTTCCAGTTTCTTCTACACTATTGTCCCCTGTATTTGTCTGAGGGCTCAGGGCCTGAGAGTGCATTTTGCTCCTTCTCTTTGGCATTTTATATAGCCCTGCTTTCTTACCTTTGGTGTGGAGCTTTGGTAGAGTTCTTACCTTAGCACCAGATTTGGATCTGCCAAGTTCCAACTCATCCAGGTGGGTGTGGCTTGGGTCTGGCTGCTGAACTCCACTCCTCCTGCTGCAGCCCTTGGAGGTAAAGCTGCTGTGCCACTCTGGCAAGAGGTTCTGCTCCTGGATCAGCTGGGTGAGTGTTGTCTCTAGTCTGTCTGCACAGAGTTCTGCATCAGTTTTCCACATTGGGCCTGTCTGATAGATGAAGTTCCACTCATATGCCGGGCTTCATTGCTGGGTTGAATTAGTTTCTGGTGGGTCCTGGCAGTCTTACTCACACACTGGGCCTGGTTTCTGGGTTGAATGAGTTTCTGGTGGGCCCAGGTGGTCTCACTCACGCACTAGGCCTGGACAAATTTTCTTTATCTTAATTAGTACTCTCAATAAGTTCATTTTTTATTTAATACTTGGATATTAACTGTATTAATGTATATATCTAGGCAAGCAATGGAGAAATTTTAAAGCTTTCAATGGCACAAGTAAGGGACCAGCCAGAGAGCTCACCAGACTAAAGCACCTGCTTAGGCAGACACAGGGACCAGGGTTCGATCTCCAGTCTGCTGTGCTGGCCCTCCCACTTGGGTGCACTGAAACAGTGACTAAGGCTGGGCTTGGTGGCACGTGCCTGTAATCCCAATGCTTGGGAGGCTGAAAACAGGAGGATCACTGTGAATCCATTTGTGTAGTGAAACCATGTATACCCTATACTAAACACATTTTTAGAAAAGTATTCACGTCAGTGTCGCAAACAGCCCATTGCAGAATGCATGCCATAGGCTCACCGCTACGAGGGTAGGCTTTTCTTATTTTGAGTAGTTTTAGACTTTAATTTTTAAATAGTTTTATATTTATAGCAAAATTGAGTATAAAACATAGAGCTTTCCTTGTATTTCCTGTCCCACCATGCACAAAGCCTTCCTTGCTTTCCAGATCTACTCCAGAGCAGTACATTTGTTGTTATTGATGTTCCCACATTTACACACCACTGTTACTGAAAATATAATATCATATCATCTGCAAAATAAATATAAAAATATGATATAATACAAAATATATAACATATAAAAGATAATATACAAAATTTAATAAAGCATAATACCATAGCATATATTAGAAATCACTGTTGGTACTAAACATTCAATGGACTTTGATAAATATATAATGACTTTTCTTTACCATTATGATATCATACAGAGTAGCTTCACAGTACTTTCACTTTTATTTACTTTTTTATGTATTTAGTACAGGGTCTACAGGATACTACTACACAGAGCAGACTCATAGTGATCCTTCTGTTTTCAGCCTCACAAACACTGGGATTATAGGCATGTGCCACCATGCACAGTCTCAGTTGCCATCTCGGTGCACCCTGGGGGTGGGGCCAGCAGCACATGGGAGATAGAACCCCTGTCCCTGTGTCTGCCTGAGCAGGTACTTTAATTCACGAAATATCTGGCCAGCCCTTTCATAGTACTTTTAAATCGACATTTTAAATTTATTCTATTACACTAATATCTTTACTGTTTTTTGGACTTAATGATATTACTTTGTCTCATGCTACTTTTCTTCTTCAAGTTTATTTTGGCTTACATGTGACATTAGGACTTTCTCATTTTGCAAAGGAAGAAAAATTTTGTTCCAGAAGGGGTGCAGTGACATAGTGTGGTATGGTAGAGCTGCTACTGGAACCTTGTGATTCCTCAGCAGATACTTCCTGAGTACCTGGTACACTGTGATTGGTTCTAGAGTTACAAAGATTAAAATATAAGGCTCCATCTAGGTGTGGTTGCACATACCTGTAATCCCAGGATTCAGAAGGCCGAGGCAAGAGGATCTCAATGGTTCCAGGCCAGCCTGGGCTACAGAGTGAGCTCAAGGCCAGCCTGAACTGCATAGCGAGACCCTGTCTCAAAAAGACAATAAATAAATAAAGCCCTCACTCCTCAAGGGATTAAAGTGAGTGGGACAATGAATGGAAAATAACTTCTAATCCAATATGCTAATTTCTCTAATGGACAACCATACAAAGTACAAAGAGCACAGGAGTATAAATGCCCATTTAATTTGGAAAGTCAGGAAAACATTTAGAGGAAGTGATATTTTATCTGAAGGATACAAACTCAGTGAAAAGAAGGGGGGAGGGCTTGCTAATCGAGGGAAATCATTATTGTAAAGGCCTAATATGTTCATAGAAATCTTTCCATAGTAAACTATCAATTGAGTAATATTCCAAACAAAATCTTAATAGCATTTTCATGGAACTTGATAAGCTTACTCTAAAATGGGTTTGAATAGCCAGACAACAATTAAAAAGAACAACAATAGGAGTTGAAATCTTGCCTTACCAAGGATCAAAGCATATTATGCAATGTATTAATTAAAATATGTGGAATTTATGTAAGAAAAAATAAGCAGAGCAATGGAAGCAATAAAAATTCCAAAAATAAACCCTGGGGTTGAATAAGGGAACTATAAGTGACTGGGTCTAATTGTGAGGCCAGGGCTCAGTCAGCTACCTTTTTCCGGGATTGGTGGCCCTGAACTTTTCAATTCTAGAGGTACAATTGTTAGGGACATGAACTTGCTCATGAGTGGCACTGTAGATTTTGTGTTTTAAAGATTTTAAAAAAGGCTAGGGAGATAGTTCAGCACCCTATGTGCCTGCCTGGCAAGCACAAGGACCCCGGTTTGATCCCTGGTAATGCATGCCATGCCGGTCCCAGAATCCTGGGCATGTTGTGCCAGCCACTGACACTGGGCTAGGAGGGCTGAGACAGGAGGATCACTATGAGTCTGAACTGTATAGTGAGACCCTGTAATAAATAAATACATAAATAAATATTTTTTTAAAAAGATTTAGAAAAAAATTTTTAATGTATAAAGACTAGAAAGGCTGGGTGTGGTGGCACATGCCTATAATCCCAATGCTGGGAGGCTGAGGCAGAGGATCACTGAGGGTTCTGGGCCAGTCTGGGCTACAAAGTAGCTCAAGGCCAGCCTAAACTACATAGTAAGGCCCTGTCTCAAAATGACAAAAAAAGGAAAAAAGGGCAATGTACGCTGATATTATAGAAAAAAGTACCCAAACATAGTTTGTGTATATATAGTCAAATTACTATATGCTATCATTCTTATATTCACAGCAACATATGTATAGAAGTAAAGAAATAATCCCTCTTCTGAGCACCTAAGGATAGGAGAAACCTTTCTGGGCTCCTGACTAACAGCACCTCCCTTCTGGGAATGCCTGTTCCTCTCCAGGGTCCTGCACACCACCGGGCCGCTCATCATGAAGAGCAATCAGCTGGGGTGGGCAAGGAATGGGTTTGGGCGAAGAGGTGGGGACTGTGCTCCGCAGGGTTGTGATTCAGAAGAGAGTGCTCAAGAGTACAGAATGAGAAGAATTATACTTAGTTCCACTCAAAATTTTCAGCAGCAAATCTTAATCTGTTAGCTATCTTTACTATCCTATTTTTGTCACCTTCATGTTTCATTATTCATTTCATTTGATTTGTTGCTTATTCTCTTGGTAGATATAGTACATAGAGATCTCAAACTGGAAAACATAATGGTTAAAAGCAGCTTTATTGATGCGAACAATGAAATGAACTTAAATATAAAGGTAAGATATTAGAAATAGTGATAAGTATTTATCTATACACAGTTTAATAGCTAAGTGGCAAAATAGATCTTTTTAGATACATTTTGGTGGATTTAAGGCAGCCAGGAAAGGAGTAGTTTGTGCTGAAAACTAAAAATGTCACAAAGGAGGTTGTAGCTGACAAGCATAATTTTACAAGTTAAGTGGCACAACTGTATTTTTTAAAGTACATATTCATTTGGATGGTGCTAAACCATTAGTTAATAGCAAGCAAACAGATGCTCTGATTTCTAATTAATTTCAAAATTATGCCTGGTAATTTAATGTAAATTTGTTACAGATTTAGAGAAAAACACACCTTGGCTGTGCTTTTGATAATTAATGCTACAGTCTGTATTTCTCATTGAGAATTTTTCTGGGTATTAATATTTATATCTTAAGCACAATTAATGTGCCAAGTGTTTATTCTTGAAGATTTTATTCAAATTAAGTGTTCCTTAATGTCAAATAAATGATAGGAGTCATTGTTTTTTACTCAGCACTTTAATAGTGAGTGCTTTGAAAATATATGAACGTGTTGATTTTGGAATAAAGTGTTGCCAGTTAGCTCCTTACTGCTGCAGAGGCGAAGTCATAATGCAGTGTAAATAGGCCCAACAGCATTGTTGCACTGCACCAGTCAATGTCCTTGGGTACTTGGTAAACTCCATGAGGGCAGGAATTGTGTTTGTCTTACACTTGGGAGCTGGAGGAGTGCCTGAGACACTGAATATACTTAATTAGTATTTGGCAAGTGAAGGAATTGAGTGGTCTCCAAAGCATTCAATTGGGTTGTGAAATTGTCTGTATATTTGATGTCTGCATAGATTTTTCAATAGAGAAAGATGTGCATCATAATACTGAAGTGGGATACTATGAAAAATCATGGAGAAATTGATCCATCTATCTATTTAGAAAGATACTTTTATTACGCATGATCCAGGAACATTTTCTTACAACTGGAAGATATCAGAAACCTTTTTCAGTCAGTGTTGACCCAGAGCCTGTATTTGTTTGTATGATCAATAAATGTGCCTGCATTTCCCCTTTCAGCCCAAGGATGTTCTACCTTGGGAGTGAAGACCAAGGGCACATTCTAAATATTTAATAAGCAAGTGTTTAGTTACCAAGATTTAGCATGGAGCAGAAAGGCTGCAGTTGCAGCAGCGGCAGGCCTCCTGTGTATTTGTAGTTACACTCTGATACTGTGAATTTTTTTCTTGTTAATCTGCTTCTCATAGTTTTTAATAGTGTAGTAATTGTTTTAATTAGTCTGCTGTAGAATCACAAAGGAAATAATAGTCAAGAAAAGATAGTATTTACCAACTACAAATAATTACAAAAAAAGAAGAGCTTCAGTGAGTGCCGATAAAGGATAATTAATTGTTTGCATTTCTAATGGTGTTTTGAATTGGAACATAACTTGAATATCAGAAAAGTAGATAACAAATATGCTAAGGTTAGAATACATTTCATAATGAAAGAACTTTTTAAAAGCACCTTATCTGAACAATGGTAAATGATGGTAAATGCCTCCTTTCAAGATGTAACTTCCCACTGTGAATGGGTGGATCTAATTAGAGGGCACAGACGGTCTGTGTCCTGGGTGTTCTCTCTAGACTTGAGGAGCCAACGTTCTCTCTGTTGAGTTTCTGCTCCCCATGGAGAGGTAGGGAGGGAGGGAATGTTGGGGTTCTTTGCTGGTAACACAGGGCAAGTCCTGACTCCAAGAACATAGTAAATATGGTAGCAGTGTGGCAACAGTCATCTTCAGGATGACTAAGCTCAGGACTGGAAAATGGGTGTCAATGCTGTGTTTCTTTCTCCTCCTAGGTGACTGATTTTGGCTTAGCAGTGCAGAAGCATGGTGGGAGTGAAGCCATGCTGCAGGCCACCTGTGGGACTCCCATCTATATGGGTGAGTCAGTACGCTTAAAAGGATGGCTTTCTATGGAAAAAAAGGCAAGCTGATAATGGATTGCAATTGATCAATATGATTTTTCGATCATGAGCTAATGGCCATTGATCAAGCTACTTTTTAAAAAAAATGATGTCAAATAATCTCACCTATAGCATTTTTATAGTGGTTCCTACTTTCAAGTATTTTTATAAATTTTCTTTTTTTCTCTAGGTTCTTCTTAAGGTTGTTCATAGATCTTAGGCGATCATACCCTAGACATTATTTTTGTTGACTCATTCCAAAATCATGAGCGTATTTTGGTTCTTTTAAATTTTTGCTTGATTTCATTATCATTGTTGGCCTGGGGGTATAGTTGAGCAGTACTGGCAAGCTCAAGGTCCTGAATTTGATTCCCAGTACCAAAATAAAATTTCATTGTTGTGAAACAGTTTTCATAAACACTGCAGATTAAATGCATTTTGTAAAACACTGTTACCATGTTTCTAAAAATTACTTTTAGCAGCTTTATTAAAGTTTATTTAAATACCATAAAAGATGTTCAATACAATGTTTTTTTTCATGTAGTTATATAGAGTTTTACAACCATTACCATCATCCAGTTTTAAAATAACCTTAGCCTAAAAAGTCCCTTTGTGCTCATTTATACTCAGTCTCATTCCTACTAGCTTTACCTTTTTTCTTTATGTTTAAGAGGGTTTATTTTTCAGTCTCTTAAGATTTCCCCTAAGACTTTTTTCTCTTAAGATTTTTTTGACATTTCTTTTTTGTTTGTTTGTTTTTAATTTTTTATTACTTTTAATAAGAAATAACAATACGACAGTTTCAAAACACGTTAGTAGTACATTCACAATAATTGATACAATGCATATTATTGTCCTCATAGTAGTTATACAGAGCCCAAGGTATAGACATGATAAATTTTCTAATCGATATAGGTAAAGAAAAAAAATTTCTTCTCTTTGAACTAAGAGGAAGTAGTTATATACATAGTCCAATGTTCCATAATTGCAGTGGGTTACTGGTGAAACTGGCAATGTTGGAAGCTATTGATTTAAGACTTTTACAGCTCAGCATACTAATCTAGCTTTACATTGTATGCCTCGTAGTTAAACTTTTCTGCTGGATGGTTAAAGGCAAGTTAAAGCACGACTTGTATAACAAAACATGTAACTATTTTATCTTCCAAGTCAAATCCCCTCACGATTAACTTTGAAACCACATACAGTGCTTTGTAGAACTGTTGTCAGCGTCAGCCATCTGGATGAGTCACAGCCATTGCTTGACCAGTTTGCTCTCTGTGAAAGCCTAAGAGAATGTTTTCTCTCCAGGTGACTCTCTTTAGACTCACTGTACTTCATCTATCTCTTTCCTATGTGGTCCCATAATCTTGAACAGAAAATATAGAGAGAATTATACAATATGTAATTTTTTATGTCTGACTTGCTTTCATTTACCATAATGGTTTTGAGGTATGTTGTAACATTTATCTATGGTCTGTACCTTTATATTTCTAAATATCCATTTGTGGATATATTTTCTATCTTATTATTACCCGATGAACATGTGCATCATCTCCAGTTTATCAGTCATGCATGCCTACATCTGGTAATCTGAGCAACAAATTTGATGACAACAATACACACTATCACAACCATTGTTAATTTTTTATTCTTGTTTTGAAATTCTATACCATTTTTATTGATATACATTACTTTGTTAGTTTATGTATTTAGTACAGCGATCCTCCTGTTTTCAGCCTCCCAAGCGCTGGGTTTACAGGCCCATGCCACCACATTCAGTCTCAGTCACCGCTTAGTGTGCCCCAGGGGCGGGGTCAGCACAGCATGCCAGGGATCAAACCCTAGGCACTGTGCTCTGTCTAAGCAGGTGCTTTAGTCCGCTGAGCTATTTGGCCAGCCCGTTACTTTTTGTTATTTATTTTGTTTTTTTTCCTATATAAAATAAATAAATGATGCTGTGAACATTTGTGCACAAGTCTCTGTGATGACACCTGGTTTAATTTTTCTTGGGTAGCTACCTAGAAGTAAAATTATTAGTACTGTGTTTTAATAGGTATAGTGCTACACCTATGTTTAACTTTTTAAGGAACTACCATGTTTATTTTGCAAAACAGGTGTTAACCTTCCCACCGACAATATGTTTGACTCCCAGTTTTTATACTTCCTTGCAAAATGAGGGTTCCATTTTTTCACATCCTTGTCAACTCTTGCTATTGTCTTTCTACAGTGAATGTATATTTATTGTGCCCACTGAAATTATTGTATTTCTCTTTAAATTTATTGATGAAGTAATTACATTAACACAGTTTTAAGTGTTAAACTATACTTAAATTTTAGGGTTAAACCCCAGGTGGTTTAATATAATACTTTATTAAGTTCACTACCATTTTACTTAGGAGTTTTTATTGTAGCTTTCTTCCTTTCATGTTGCTCTTGGCTTCTTCAATGTTGAGTTATATTAGCCTCATTTAAAAATTGAAAAAACTTCACAATATGCTTAACAACCTTTAAGTAATAAGAATTACCTATTAATTAACTACTAGTTTGTCATTTCCCCTTAGAATTTTTGGGTAACATTATCCTTTGGAAGAATATGTTTCTGTTTTATTATTTATAGTAGATTATGCAAGTTTTCTATTTCTGCAAGTTTTCTATTTCTTGAATAATTCTCATACTTTATCTTTTTCTTATAAATTGCTAATTTCATTGAAATTTGCATTTTATGGCATAAACATATGTATTGTATTTATTTGTAATATTTTTAGATCTTCCTGTATATCTTGGTTATAACCCTTATTAATTTCTAATATTTCTTATGAGGGCATTGTGATGTAGTGGTAGTAATGTGGTCTCTGCACAACCTAGAAGTCAACCTCTGTCTGTACTTCTGGTATACTTTTGTTACTTTCTCCTTCTGTATAACTGAAATTATAGTACTCATTTATCAAAGAATTTGAGGGCCTATGTTATGCCCGACACTTCTGTATGTACTGAAATACAATAGTGAACAAGACATGACACTGTTTGCCTTCATAGAGCCTAATATTCTAGTGGTAGAAATGTTAAAGATAAATAATCCTCTTCTAGAGGGTTAACTACTTAAGTTTGCAGACTAAAATTTAGAGAAAAAGAAGGGCTGCAAGGATAGCCAACATTTTGGCCCTAGCCCGTCAAGGTCAGTGAGGATTCAGGACATAGGAGAACCTGTACTGTAACATCCTATAACTCAGTGGTGTTCTAAATTTTCTGTTCAAGGAGATTATGGGCCACAGAGGAAAGGGATCGACAATGTATTGTGTGCCTAAGGAGAGTCACCTTGAGAGGAAATATTCTCTCAGGCTTTCACAGAGCAAATTGGTAAAGCAATGGCTGTGACCCATCCAGATGGCTGACACTGACAAAAGTTGTACAAAACACTGTACATGGTTTCAGGATAAATCATGAGGAGATTTGACTGACCTTGTCAGATACAAAAGTTACATTTTTAGTTATATAGGTCTTGCTTTAACTTGGATGTAACCATCCAGCAGAAAAGTTTAACCACGAGATATAGAAAGTAAAGCCATATTAATATGCTGAGCTGTGAAAGGCTCAAGTCAATGCTTCTTACATTGCTAGTTCTGCTGATAACACACTACTATTATGACTATTGGACTATACATATAACTATTTTCTCTTAGTTCAATGAGAAGAAATATTTGTACTAATGGTATTTAGAAAAGTTACCATGTCTGCATCTTGTACTCTGAACAACTATGAAGACAACAATATGCATTGTATTAATTATTGTAACTGTCCTACTAACCTTGTTTTGAAACTGTCTCATTGTTTCTTTCTCATTAAAATTAATAAAATTAAAAAAGAAGATAAATAAAATATTTCTTGTATTAAAAAGAAGTACTGAGAATGAAAAAATAAAGGGGAGGTCATGAAGTACTTTTGATGACCTTATCTTTCTTATTGGTTGCCATTAGAATTAAATGAGAAAAAATAGTATGTATAAGGTTTAACACAGTGCGTGGTCCTTAGTGCTCAATTTTAGTTCTTATAATAATACTAACAAGTGAAATTTGTTGGTTGTTAAGATGCCTTAATGGCCTTTTCAATAACCAGCTGAATTTCCAGTCTTATGTTCTGAATGCAACAGAAGGCTGCGTGTTTATCTATGAGCCCTTCTTTGACTTTCCTTTGCCTACAGTGTTCTAATTCTGGCTCATCTCTTACTACAGTGTAATTTTAGTTTGAGTTTTTTAAAATCCAATAATTAATTAGAAGTGAATTTAAATGTTTTCAGGTGATTGGGATGTTTTGTGTGAAAATGAGTGTGTGCTAGTTTTCCTTGACTGCTTCTGTTCATCTTAAAGAGGTAGTAACTAAAGTCATCTATCACCAAAGGGCTTTATATAAATATAATATACATACAATCAAATGTACATATTTTAAATGTAATGCTTAATGGGCTTGATAAATTTATATACTCAGGCAATCAACACCCCAGTGAAAGTAAGGAGCATTTCTATCAGCATAGAAAATTCCTTTTTGTCCCTTTCAGTCAATTCCATGCATGTATCCTAGTAAGCACTGATGATTCCTGTCACAACTCAGTTTTGTTTGTCTGGAAGGTTATATAAATTGAATCATATGGTATATGTTCTTTTGTGCCTCTGTTCTTTTTTTGTCCTGCATAATGATTTTGAGGCTTTATGCATGTTATCATATCAGTAATGTACTAATGTTTATTGCTGAAGAGTATATCTAATTCATTGTTGTTGGTCCCCACACACTTGATGGATAAATTTTTAAATTGTATTATCTTATTTGGGAAAAGGCTATTTTAGATTCTGTTCATATCCTCTTGTTGGCAAAAGACATCTGGTCTGTAGTTACATGGGGAAAATATATCCAAGCACCCTGAGTTTTATGCCTGCTTATTAGTTGTCTACACTGATAACAAGTGAGTGAACAAGAGAGAAGACAGATGGTTTGTGGAGCTTTGCTGACTTCCTAAATGTCTCCTTGGCACAGTTATTCTGGCTTTGGCCTCCCTGAGGGGTGGGATGACAGTGCAAGTAGAAATGCCCTGATAATGAAGAACACTCTGTGAAAGTGAGGACGGGGAATTCCTACCCCCGGCTGTGTGATGCATTGCATGGCATGGCGGGCCTTCATCAACTCTTGTCACAGAATTTGCCCTGTGAGGGACACTCAGCCACAAGGCCACTTGCACTTTAATGATTCAATTCTTAAGGACTTTTAAGTGGAGTTAAAATATACAAGTATAAGAGTCACTTAAAGGAAAAATGTTAGTAAGTTTTCAATCATATGGGGATAAATTGTTGTTCATTATAACTAAGTCTTTTCTCCCATCCAAGTACTAGCCAGGCCCAACCCTGCCTAGCTTCCAAGATCAAGAACATTCTGGGTGGTATGATTGTGAACATAACTAAGTCTTTTCTTGCACCTATCAGTTGACATTTTATTGTCTTTTTATTCCTTTAAGAAGAGGTACAAAAAATAGGAAATGAAAAATGGGGGGGGGAGAGAAAATGAAGTTACATTTGTTTTCTGTAGTTATTATAAAAGGTGTGTGTGTGTGTGTGTGTATGCATGTGGGGGAAATTAAAAGTTTTTAAAAAGATAAAATACATGCTTTTTTTTCATGGAAAGCTTCCTGTAGCTGTGTGACTTTAGGCAAGTCACTTAATGTATATCAAGCTTAGTTTTTTTACTGACAGAGGGAGTCAAATGCCTACATACCCAGCTTACAGGATTATTAAATTCATACAAATAAAAATTTATGTAAATGTACTTCAGAAATTTTAAAGTTCTATTGAAATATATGCATAGGCTTTGTTTGTAACGATTTTCTCTTTTCTTTATAAAGAAAGGTATCTGATCCTTACCTATAGAAGTAAAATAGGCATTTCCCACAGTATCTTCTGTCAGCCATTGTGAAAAAAATATCATCTTTTTAAAATGTGCTCCCACAAAGTTAAAAGAATGGTGCCTCTTTGAGAAGGCTGCTTCAGGGAACCCTGTTGTGAATACTTTTGGAAAGCAGGGAGCACAGAGTTGAAGAATCAGAAATACTTGGGACCTTGTCCCATCCTGTGACTTGGTGCTTTTGATCTGGTCTTGTGGAGACTATCTTTGTCTTAGAGTTTTCATTTAGAAAATGTGTTATGTATTATTCATGAATGTTGTGCTATTATTATTATTATTACTATTTCACTAAAGAGGTATATAACCATTTATCTTAATTACTCAAAGAATTCAGATTTTTACAGGCTGAGTTTGCTTTAAATTATTTCTATTTAAGGCATACATTCAATTCTATTTTGGGAGAAGCCTGAAATATTGTCTTCTACTATAACTATACAATCTTGGCAAAAATCATTTCTTAACAATTTCACAGGAATAAAAGGCAGTACATTTAGTTACACATTTTATTCCATTCTTCCATTAGAAGCTAAATGATAGGAGTGAGGATATGGTGGCATCAATTGTTAAGGCCTGTACATTATTCATTTAACATCTGCTACTGGCTCTTTTTTCCCTGTGGGGGAATAAATTACAACACACAAGCACATTTTTCATGCTTTGTGTTTAAGCATTTAAAAGTCATTTATTGTATTATTAATATTATTTTATTTCTGCTCATTTGGCAGCACCTGAAGTCATCAATGCCCATGACTATAGCCAGCAGTGTGACATTTGGAGCATAGGTGTCATCATGTACATTTTGTAAGTAGCCTGCTAAATGTAGAGTGGAAAATGAATGAATAGTCTCTTCTTAGTGGCAGGACATGGAATTTAGATTAAAACTAAGCAATATATTTTTAAAAGTGATTCAAAAACCAATTGAGAAGTCATTCTAGAGCTCTGTTATTAGTTGTCAGATTCATCCCTGAGGTATTTTTAATACTGTAAATGTATAGCTTTCAGCTTTGCTTTTCATTGATCTATAAATGCAACAATATGGTCTGTATGGTCAGAGCAAAGTGAAAACTGTCTTTAACACCTTCTTGATTCTTTGTTATGACTTAAAAGCTTTTTTGTATTTTCCCGTGAAATTCACTTGAAGCCCATCAGGCTCTGCGGCCTGGGCCTGGGCCTACAGCTGCCCACATGGGCACGTCTGGGGAGTGGGCACAACCTAGAGAGGTCTGTCCAGGCTCTGGGGAGTGTTCTCTACTTTCCAGTTCTATTGCTAATGCTACTGAAAACCATATTCACTTCTGTTCTTCCTTCTGTTTCACTCTTCTGACCTGTCACATCTCAAGCCCTGTGAGTTTTTTCCTTTCAAATGTTCTTACCTATTCTTTGTTTCTCTTTGTAATTCTTTTCTAAAATATTCCATGGTGTTTCTTACTTTTCTTCCTGGCTCTGGTTACCCTTCCCAGTTTATTTATCATACCACTGTCAAGATTGCCTTTCTAAATTACAAATCTGATCATGCTACTTCCCTGATTAAAAATCCCTGATAATTACT
This sequence comes from Myocastor coypus, assembly GCA_004027025.1. NCBI lineage: Eukaryota > Metazoa > Chordata > Mammalia > Rodentia > Myocastoridae > Myocastor > Myocastor coypus. Next base: position 14,656 of record PVJA010015565.1, read on the forward strand.
TCTTGTTACAGAAAACTATCAGAGCAACCTGGCATGGCACAGCTCAGCAAACCTTTCATGTCCTGGCTCTAGTGGGCCTTACCAGCCTTGGGTGCATCTATCTGTATACCTGGCCTATTCTGTGACAGCCCTAGGCCACTTCACACTACTCAGATATCTTTTTTTTTTTTTTATGTCCTGCTCAGCCTGTCCTGAGGGCAGGGCTGGCATAGCATGTGGTGCCGGTGATCGAACCACAGTCCCTGCAGCCACCTAAGGTTTCCAAAGTAGGCACTTTAGACCATTGAGCCATCCTGCTGGGCCCCTCAGATATCCTCTTCATTTCATGCTATTGGGGTGTGTGTGTGTGTGCGCGCGTGTGCATGTGTGTACACACTTCTCTCCTGGATGGACACAACTCAAACGTTAAATCTTTTTATTTTCTTAGTTCCAATCCTACCTCAATAGAGTTATTACATTTATTATATATTTGCCTTCCTACATTCCACACAGGATTTAAGTCATAATATGAAATGCATGGAAAACAGTCATGTTTAATAAAATAATAATGAAAATGGGAATATTTAGTCAGGAAAGTCTGTTCAGTTTGATGTGTGAGCAATAACATTGTAAATTGAGCTTATATTATACTCATTACAATATTTTATATCCTTGCTCTAAGTTTCTGAAATACTGGTATCTTAGGTTATTTACCTGTGCACCCTTGGTATTTGATACACTAGTAGGTACATATTCTGTGTTCAATATTTTTGTTCAGTTGAGTTAAGTGAATTGTCTCAGAGGTATTCTGAAAAGTTAGTGACCATTGTTGTGTCTCTTGATAAATAAGAATATTTTTATGTTGATGCAACATTGGTTTCATGGTTATATTAGAGATTTCACTATACACTACCTCATCTCATTGGTTTCTAAATATTGACATCACAATATTTACATTTTCACTGTTCTGTGAAATGGAATATACAGCCAGTAGAAACTAGATGATGTGATTGTTACTGTAGCACAACTGGTCAACACACCTCATTGCTTAGACAGTATAAAGTATAAACATAGTCATAATATTTTTGATCATTGTTTTGTACTGATCAAAATCACAGTACGAAAGTTCTGAGCCTCTACCTTTAAAATATTATTCATGATTGTTCTTGTAAGACATTCTAGAAAATGCAAATCAAACATAATATGTATAATGAAATACTATGAAATTCATGTGGTGTTTGATGTCTTCTTAGTTTGAATTTGGTGTTAAGGAAAGTAAACGAATTACTTTAAAATCTTTCACTTAAAGATGGAATTGAAATTTTTCTGCTCCCTACTGTGCCTCCAGGCCATCATAGCAGCCTCTTCTTTTCTTTACAGTAGACTCTTAGCTTAGCTAATGAATGTGTATTCATTAATCTGTCTGAGGCCAGTGGTGTCATAGATAATTTCTTTCACCAAGAGTACAAGCATATTACTTTCTTTAGGGGGCTATCTTTTTTTTTGTCTGTTATGTTGGATTCATTTCTACTTAATTGGACAATGATAACATACTTTCCAATGTAAAATTAAAACAGATAAATATTCTTTATGGCTACTCTCCTCTGCTATTTAGATTCCTATGAATGTATCAGAAAATAATAGAAAAGTTTTAAAAGAGCTATTTTTCATGTCTTGGAGTCCTTTTGTTCAGGATGTGCGAGAAAATTGCTGTCATAAAATTCTGTACACCGCTGATTGACCAACCATTAGATACATTTGGTGTAAATAAAATTGCAAAAGATAGGAAAAAAAGTGAAATTTAAAGAATACAGCCCTTAAGCTATAGCTGCACCATCATGAGGCAATGCAAGGGCGGCTAAGAAACTAGCAGAAGTGCGTGTCGCTGGCTGGGCACAGGCTCAGTGAGCCGGGCTAGTGCTGGCCTGCCCTTGCCATAATAGATAGTAATTGTCCATAAGGCCATTTTTCTGGCTTTTTGTTTTCTATGGCCTTTTAAATTGCAGTTTTAAACTAAACATTGGCAATAGAAGTAAGATGAGAGAAGGAAATATCAGAACGAGCCAGAGAAATAAGGAGTGTTCCAGGGTTTGCCTAATGATTTGATAAATGCTGACCTCCAAACAAGGTCCTGTTGCTAAGTGAAAAGCTTCATTTTTCAGCTTACTTTCAGTCCACTTGGATGAACTAGTCCTATTCCCTGGGGAATCATCATCATCACCATGATCATAAAATTTATTTATCAAAGTTTGACTTCATCAGAAAATGTTCTCGTATTAGGTACATTTGATTAGTTCCTGTTTTCAAACAACATGAAAAATATGTTAAGATGTTTAGAGGTTATCATACGAAGAATGGATAGCAGTTTGGGAAGTGGAATGGAATGATGCCATTTTAGTTTTTTAATAGTTTAGTGTGAAAGTATTCTGAACATTGAAGAGTAGACAATACACCATTGCCTCGGCGACAAGCATAGGGCCAGGTTCCATCTGCATGTCAGTAGGTACATCTGAGTGTGATCTCTAGGGCTACCCTCAACGCTGGGTGTTAACAATGATGATGATAGCTAGGCTTTTGTTAGCTTATACTCTGAAGAAGTGAATTCAACTTTTAAGCATGTTCTTGTGGGTTGGAGCTTAGATCACTTGTTGAGGGTAGTTTCCTAGGCTTGCCACATTGTTAAAATATATGAAACTTCTCATTAGAGAATTACAGCCAGGCCCACTTTATACATGCCACGCATGCTTTTATTGATATTGGTTGCATATATTCTTGGCTTTTACCCTTTTAGACTGAGGGATAAACTCATCATATCATTTTTTTCTTATTGTGACTTTCATTTTATATACCATAGTTAAACAGTTGTGGCCACTTTAATAGTTTTTGGCTTTCACTCAGAGCATATAGAAATTTCCAGGGCTGGGGAAGGGGAGATAGCTCCATGGCACAAGTGCCTGGCTGGCAAGTGCAAGGTCATGAGTTTGAACCCAGGTCCCTCAAAAAAAAAAAAAAAAATTCTGGGGCTATTCTTTATTTTCATTAGTTACATTTGTATAGTACTTTATCATAAAGCCCACATGGTCATTCAAGTCTGACAATTTTCCTTAGACTCTGATGATTCTTACATTTCTATAACTCTGGATTATGTAATGTGTGTTATCTGAAGCTAGAGTCTTATCCTTGCTTGTGCCACTTGTAGATTTGAACTCATTTGCCTTTTTGTATTTTAACTCAATTTCAGCTTAGTATTTCCCACTTGTAAGAGTTTAAGTCATTTATAGGTCTAAAGGTTTCAATAAATATGTAAATTTCCTCTTCTAGGTCATTTCTACTTTAAGATAAGAACCTAAGATGGGGGCTGGGGGTATAGCTCAGTGTCACAGTGCCTGCCTGGCTAGCACGAGGCCCTGAGTTCAATTCCTGGTACAAGAAAACAAAACAAAACAGAGCCTGTCATGGATCTTTTAGAAACCCCATTATTTCCATTCTTACATGCAGAAAGGTATTTTTCTCCTTCAATCCTTTACTCAAATATGAAGTATTACTGTTCCAAATATTGCAGAAATTTAATTTTAATGCTCTTATATTGACTAGCACTTAGACATTTAAAGAAAATCCTTGCCTTTATCTAGATTATGTGGAGAACCACCCTTTATGGCAAATTCAGAAGAGAAACTTTTTGAGCTAATAAGGAAGGGAGAACTGCGTTTTGAAGATCCAATCTGGGATTCCATAAGTGATGGTGGTAAGTGTGGGCTGATTAGTATCTACTAAGCCAAATATAAAGAAATTGGCCAGTAATAAGACCATTTTAGTATCTGTTTAGTCTTTGTGCTGGTCAGCTTTTCCATAGCTGAAGCACAATACCCAATACCCACAACTTAGAGGAGGAAAGGCTTTCTTAAGTTTCAGGGGATTCTCTGCATGGTTGGCAGGCTCCAGGGCAGGAACATCATGGGAAGTATGTGGGATGGAGCAACAATGCTACGTTCATGGCGGCCAGGGAGCAGAGCAGGAAGCGGCCCCAGAGAAAGAGCCAGGGACCAGGTGCAGTGGGCCCAAGATCATGCCTCCAGGACCTACCCAGACACAGCCAGAAGTCTGTACCACCAGTTGCCCGTGGAGTTTCAAGACAAGTCAGGTTGAAACAACAAAGCACAAGTAGTACAGTTGTAAAACTTATTTTGGAAACAGGCACCATTTGCTTGTAGAAATAGTAGTATGTTTACTATGATGGTTCATAGTAAAAAAACTCAACAAAACAAAAACATATGTAGTAAAACCTAAAGAAACTGGATGATTAGATAATCTTTACTACACACTATTCAAGTAGCTAATTGAGGTCTAAAAGTTAAACTTCACACCATATCTATTAGGTATTCATACTGATGGTACTTGTTATCTTCCCTTCATGGCGTATAGACTTAGCCCTAAGTAAACTATAAAGCATATGATACTAGTAGTTAAGAGAAAAAAAAAAAAAGATTTTCAGGATTTTTCTCTTATTTGCAGCTAAAAGTGTTTTGAAACAACTTTTGAAAGTAGATCCGGCACACAGAATTACAGCTAAGGAACTACTAGATAACCAGTGGTTGACAGTAAGTTACAGTAATACTTTTTCTCCTTCCATTCCGACATGCTGCCGTTGTTCATGTCTTTGTACTTAGTTTTATAGCTTTTATAGTCTTCTTAAAGCAGTCAAATTTAAAAAAGATTATTGAGTCTTCACATGTTTCTTAAATGGGCATTTTTTATTTTATGAAAAAAGTGTTTCATAACAAAATAGTAAGAGAATAACAAGCATTAATATGCTACTTACCATTTGTTTCATTCATACAACTAGTTTATCCTAAATTGTTAAAAGAACATTTTCTGTTACCCATTTTTTTTTTATTATCAGAATCTTTTTGGTTTATGTCTTGTACTCTGGGCATTTTCAAGCTGGTACAACACATATATATTTAAACATACTTCAATTTTTTGTCATGAAGGTATCATGTCCAATAGAGTAGGGCTGAAACATGTCTTTTTTTAAGCTACAGCATATGGAAGCAATCTTCTCTTCTAACTCTTTAGGTGCAGGAAGTCTCTGGGGTCTCAGAAAAGACAAAGTCTCCAAGCCGTTGATGCTGCCTGGCTTGAAATCTTATTTATTTACACGTTGTGTTTCACCATTGAACTAAGTAGACCCTGTGTCCTACCAATCTGTATATTTTTGTTCTCAGAACAATACCATGTCACAGGATGAGCTTTGAAAGAGACTTCTATTTACTTCTCAGTGCTTATTTTCTGTTTTTCTGTGGTAATAAGAATACTGACTTGAACTTGGGAATGTCATCCAGTTAAAAGTCTTGATTCTCTACTTTTTTTCTGGACATCACAATTCAATCTGATACGAATGGAAATGGGCAGAGTTTCTCTTCTTATAATTAAATTTATTGGTTCAGTCCAATGGTGATACTCGCCATAGGGAATTTGTACATGATATGTTTTCATTCCTTGTTTTCCCCCAGTTCCCTCTCCTCACTTCAATCCCTCTTCCCTTCCCTATTTGCAAAGCTTGATTTCCATTTTATACTCTAATTTTTTTCTCTTTTCCATTCCTTCCTTTACACTTTCACTTTCTTAGTTCCTCTTTCCTTTTGAATAATTTCTTTCCATTTCATCTATTGCATAGTTTAGTTCTTGTTTACTTTTTCAGTTTCTCACACTAGGGGGACAATGTGATTTTACACACAGAGGTACACTTATTTTACTTAAAAAAATGGTCGTGAGATGTATTCATTTACCTAGAAATGTCTCAAAATTATCCTTATTTATGGCTGAGTAGTACTCCATTGCATGAAAAAAACTGCCCTGCCTTACATTACTGCCAGAAAATATTTTTGCACTTCTAGGTCTTATTTGGTCCCAAACCAATTTTTTGAATGTTTCTTCTTATTCTGTGTGGTATGCTAATGGTATTTTGTTTGAGGTTGCATTATATCTGTACAGTTTTGAGAATATGGCCATTTTCACTACATTGGTTCTTCCTATCCATGAGGAAGGGATATCTTTCCATTTTATATCTTCTTTGATCTCCTTTTTTAGAGTACTGTAATTTTTATGTGTAGATTTTTTTATTTCCTTTGTTAGATTGATTCCTAAGTATCTCTCTTCTTTCTTTCTTTCTTTCTTTCTTTCTTTCTTTCTTTCTTTCTTTCTTTCTTTCTTTCTTCCTTCCTTCCTTCCTTCCTGCCTCCCTTCCTTCCTTCCTTCCTTCCTTTCTTTTTTGGATGCTAATTTCTCACAGTGGGTTTATTGTTTGTGTACTGTAAAATTGATTCAAATTTTTGTAGAGTTTTTATCATGTATAGGTGTTTTTATCACAGTTGCTTTGAAGTATAAATTCAAGTCAGGGGTTGTGATGCCCCCTGCCTTACGTTACAGCCAGAAAATATTTTTGCATTTCTAGGTCTCATTTGGTTCCAAACCAGTTTATATCTTCTTGATTCACTTTTGGAAATTCATATGTGTCCAGGAATTTGTCCATTTTTTCTGTGTTTTTCATCTTATTAAAGCACATCCATTGTTTGTTCTTTAAATAGATATTGATGACCATCTGGATTTCTGCAGGATCTATTGTGATTTTAGTCTTTTCATTTCTAATTGTATAAATCTGCATCTTTTCTTTCCTTTTTGATGTTAGTTAAGATTTTATTATTTTTATTTCATCTTTCAAAGAACCAACTCTTTGTGTTGTTTTCTTAATTTCAGTCACATTAAATTCTGCTGTTACCTTTATAATTTTCTTTCTTGTACAAACTTTGGTTTGAGTTGCTCTTCTATTTCTAGATATTGGAGGCTCAACGTTGGGCTCATTTACTTGGGTTCATTCTGTTTCCCTGATAGAATTAACCACTGTAAATTTTCCTCATAGCACTGCTTTAATTGTGTCCCTTAAGTTTCATTATGTTTTATTGGCATTACCACCTAATTGTACACACTGTTTAATTTCTTCTTTAATTTTCTCTAGGACGCATTGATTGTTCAGCAGGGTCCTATTTATTTTTTAGATATTTTTGTAGTCTTTGTGACTTCTTTTGCGGTTGACTTCCATTTTCATGGCACTATGAGCACATAATATACATGGGATAATGTCAATTCCTCTGCATTTATTTAACCATGTTCTATGTGCTAATGTGTGATCTATTTTAGAGAACATTACATGTGCAACTCAGAAAAATGTATATTCTGATGCTATGGGAAGGAAAACTCTTTAGACATCTACTAAGTTCATTTGTTCACAGGTTTGGTTTAGTTCTGATATTTCTTTGCTGACTTTTTTGTCTAGTTGATCTATCTAATTGTCAGAGTGGGGTATTAAAGTCCCCATTGTGATTGCGTTAGTATTTATTTGACTTTTCATATCTGTTAATATTTATTTCATGTAGTTGAGTGCGTGGCTATTTAGCGTGCATACATTTAATGATATCTCTTCTTGGAGTTTTCCCTTATGTATACAGTGACCTTCTTTGTCTGTTTTGATTAGTTTCCACTTGAATTTTGCATTGTCTGCAAAAGGAACAGCTATCTCTGCTTTGGTCTGGTTTCCTGTCACATGGAATTTTCTATCCTTTCACTTTTAATCTGAATTTTTAAAAATTAAATGTGTTTCTTCTATGCAACACATTGTTGGAGCTTGCTTCTTGACCCCTTCTGCTAGTCTATTTCTTTTGATTGGTGAATTGAAACTATTTACATTGATGGTAAAAGTATTGGCTTATCTTTCTCATAATATTTTCCTGCTGTTGTTCCTTGCCTTTTTCTCTGTTTAATTGTTTTCCCTATCTAGTCCCTTCTTCCTATAGGTGCTTGTGATTATGGTCTTCGTTTGATCCTTCTAATATATCCTTCAGAGCATTCTGAAGAGCTGAATGGTGGTCATTAAGTTTTTCAATTTTTTTTTGTTATGGAAGTATCTTATTTCTCAATCAATTTTGAAAGATAGTTTTGTGGAGAACATCAATCTGGGTAGGATTTTGCTTTCATGTAGGTCTTAAAATATCTCACTCCCAGCTGTCCTTGACTTGAGTGTTTATATTAAGAAGTCTGTTGTGATTTTGATGGACTTTCCTTTACAGATATTTTCTCCTTTGAACCACTTTTGGTATTCTGCTCTTATGCAGAATTTCTAGGATCTTAATTAATTATATGCCATTGGGTAGATTTATTTTGGTCACAGCTATTTGGTTTTCTATTTACTTCACTTACTTGTTTGTCAAGTTCTTTATCTATTTTGGGGAAGTTTTCTACCATTATTTCTATGCAGAGTTTATTTTTTTAATGGCTTTTGTACTTTCTTCAGCTTTTTCAATGACTCCAGTCAATCTTATATTGTTCTTTGCTTCAACTTGCAGCTGTTGGATTGACTTTTCATGGTCGCTTTTTTTTTTTTTTTTTGTCTCTGAGACAGGGTCTTGCTATGCAGTTCAGGCAGGCTGCCTTGAACTCACTTTTTGTAGCCCAGGTTGGTCTTGAACTTGCATGAATCCCCTACCTTAGCTTCCCAAATGCAGGGGGCTGCTTGCTATTTTTAAGATACCTTTTTCTTGTGGTCTCTAACCACAGTTGTCTATACTAGATCTTATAGTCTATCATTATCTTCACTCAATTTCTTTGTGCATCTTTTCAATGGAGTTTTAATCTCCTAGATTTCTGTTTTGATTTGTTTCATGGATTCTTTTTGAAAAACTTTGTCATCTCTAAATCTTTCATTTTTTTACCTGAGAGATTATATTTTCTACAGCTTTCTCCATTTTTTGTTCACTTGTGCTGGTATCATTTCAGAAAGTTCTAGTGAATGGCTTCAAATTCCTTTAACTTGTTTTGTTCTGGACTCATCCTGAGTGGACTGGAGGTTTGGGGTTGAATTTTGCTTTTGCATCATGTCATTTTCTGTTTATTTTATTTTGATGCGTGTAGATTTCTTACTGTAGAGAGCTTTATCACTATTATTAGGGCTTCCCTGGGAAGTGTCTAGTCCTCAGGATGGCTTCTAGATGTATGCAGTTCTTGGTTGTGTGTCTATTCCATGAACCTACCTTGTCAATATGAATGAGAAGCTGCTATCTATTTGGCTCAGCATCTAGTCATTTGGTACTGGACTATGCTGATGATAACACACCATAGACATTGCTGTCTTACAAGAGAGAAAAATTGATTATAACATGCATGACATACTGGGTGAAATAGTAAGTTAGCAAGAACAATAGCATCAAGCATAGCCTCACTACTGTTACTCTGCTAACATGATACCTTTAACTGTAGGAACTGATTGTACAGTTATGTGACAAAGTTGAACACATTCCAGGAACTTAATATACAGTGAGTTTCCCCTTAGCAGAATGATTTTATGTTGTTACCAGAGAGAAGGGGATTTAAAAGGGACAGGGAACAAGATAAGGACATGAGTGAGATCAAGTACATTAGAAGCAGGGCTAGAGGGCAAAGGATGAGTGCTCAACTTTTGGAAAACTGGAGAAAACAGGAGTGAACAAATGAAATGGAAAGGAAAGGAATATTGAAGTGAGTCATAAAGAGAATATATAATGTTCTTTCACATGAAAATACCCTAAAATCAATGAGACATTTGAGGAAAGAGAGAAAGAAAGTGAATAGAAGAAAATTAAGAAATTTAAATAGTGAAAAAGGAAAAAAAGCAAACTGGAAAATGGAATACGAATCAAACAGATAAAGAGCAAGAAAAGTAGTAAAATTCTTCTAATGTCTACAGTTCTGTGGTAGTGTCCAAATTGGATCCCAGAAATTCTGTGTACCCTGACCAAATTTGGAGTACAATTTGTTCTAAGCATAAGGCTGATCTTGGCCTATGGATGTGGAGGTTGGGACTGATCTGTTGCTGGAATTCTCCTGGGACCCTTTGATATAGAGTGTTATCCCTGCCCATCTTTTTCTTTCCTGCATGTCTGTGTGCTGGAGCACAACACTGGTTCACGTAATTTACCAACTGCTGACCTGTATTCTTACTGTTGCATTGAATTTTTCCCCGCCACTGATCCCACCTGCCACTATGCTCCCATGCAATAGTCTGCTCTCTGCTTGTCCTGCCTACAGCATACCCAGAGTTTCTTCTTAAATGGAGAGGTATAGCCTTGCACATGCCCTTCCTCTTTTCAGGTGATTGAAATGCAGATGTAATGGCTGGGGTTTGAATGCTCATCTTAGACCATAAAATGGGACCTACTAACTGGGTAAGAGAGCAACATAACTGGCTAAAGAGATACCTCAGCAGTCTAAGCACCTGCCTGGAAAGCATAGGATAACTGAGTACCTGGTACCTCATGCTATGCTGGCCCCAGAACCAGGTCTGGTGGTGCACAACTGCGATGTGAGTACTACGGAGGCTGAGAGATACAGGAGGATCACTGTGAGTCCAAAGTGCACAGCAAGACCCTATATCAAAAAGAAAGAAAGAAAAATAGAACAATATGATACAAGCTCATACAATTGCCACACTAACCCTTGCCTACACACCTCTGGACTTTTAAAAGTTGGAAAAACAGAGTTCCGTCATCTTTAAGACACTGTAAAATGCCCAGATAAACCTAATCCCAGTTAATACCACACTCTATGAACAATTATATGAGTGTATTATATGCTAAATGAATAGGGCTGTAGATACATCAGATCAAGTTAGAGAACTGAGACTGGAGATTATAAACACACATAAGCAATATTAGTCTATGAAAAAAAATATAGATATATTATTTCCCAGATATTGTGTTAGTACTTGGTTTCTATTATATAATTACATTTGCAACATAAGTTAACATGTAAGCATAGTCTTAAAGGATCATTGACTATTATTACGTGGACAATCACTTAGAAATAGAGAATCATATACTAAATAGTTGAGAGATGGCTTCAACAGTGCAATAGCAATAGAGATGAAAAGAAGTATTTGTGAAAAATATTTTTAGGAGTGTAAGTGACAGAATTTAGCAATAAATTAGATGAAAAATAATAAGAATGGCATTATTATGATGTCTATATTTTGGTATAACAACTCTTTGGTCAGTGGTACCATTTACTGAAATGTGGAAGGCTGAAAGAGAAAAGATTTCTTTTCTGGGGGGAGGTGAAGTAGGTAAACCAACTTATATATCAGATGTGGTAAATTTAAAATACCTATGTAGCTTTGGAGATATCAAGTGTATAATTGAATATATGAGTCTGGAATTAGAGCATTCTGAGGCCATAAATATAAATTTAAGAATCTTGAATATGGAGAAGCCATGTAAAGCTACTTGACTGAAAAGATAAATTAGGAAGAAAATATAGGGAGAGAGGAGATGCAGTCCCAGAAGCACACTGTAAAGCATTATGACATTTAGAAAAGGCCCAGATAAGTTTAGATACCATAAATGTGTAGTGATATCACCCTTCTAAAATCTCTGATTTTACTTTGGCAATTTCTAATCATTGCTTCGAATAACAATTTTTTCCTGTAAGAGCTCAAAACATAGTCTTCATGAGAGCATGGATTATATCTGCCCTCTTCTGTGACTATCTTGATCTCTCATAGGATTCTGTGCAGTAATTATTTCTGGCCTAAAGTAATTGTGTAAATGAGTTAGCAGCTCAATCATTGCAAAACTGTACTGTGTAGATTTGTAGTATAGGAAAATGGAAAATTGTAAAACAGATGGTGTGCCTTAGATCTTTATCTCTTTTCAGCATCACACAACATTCGGATTTGGCCATTTAATTATTTGTTTTCTAATTAGTAAAACTTTATTTCTGGCTTTGGTCATTTTTCCAGAAGTCTCCATTTTTGATCTTCAGTAACATTTGTCTCTACAAAGTCTTTGCCAAATGGATAGAGAAGTGACAGATATTGTGTACTATATTGGACTACCCTAAGGAGTGCACAGTACGAAATTTAGAATCCTGGCATTTTAAAAACTTCTGAAAGGCAAAGTCTTTTCTTCTTAACCACTTGAAGTCTTACTTCCTATAATTCATAGGCTTTATTTGAAATAATCTAAAGAAAATATGATAGTTTTCTCAGTGCCTCACTGCTTTGTACCCAGAGCCTATCTTTTGCAATACCTAACATCTAGTAAGACTTTTGTTCAAAGAGCTTTAATGGATAAAAAGTATCTGTGGTTTAGGCTATGTACTGTACATTTTCAATCATGGCATATACTGTATTTGAAAAGTATGCTGAGAAAAATAATTATTTCTCTATATACATTTAAATGAATGGAATGTCAAATAAATACTTATTGCTATCCTGAACTCAAAAGTTAAATGTTAGATATAAGGAGAGAAGCCCAAGAAAAATGAATCTCCTTAAAAGAAAGTTTGATGACTCCCAATGCCTTTTGTATCTGTTTCTTCATTTTTTTTCTCCTCTTTAGTATCATAGTGGATGACAAGATAATTGTTTCCAATTAGATAATTACAGTAGCTTCTTGGTAGTCTTTTAAGTCCCCTGGTGACAGTAACACCAAAAATTTACATTTTTCAATAAGTTTCTTAGAAATTTCTCATACCCACTTATATTTTAAAATCAGTGGCATAAATTAAGAATATGGTTTTTCTTCTATGGCTTGCTAAAGTATAGTCCCCAGTTTTGAGCTTTATTGGTGTTATTTACATATTAAGTAATTCCTTCAACACACTTTTTATGTCTACAATGCTCTAGCCTTATGCTAGGTAATAAAGTAGAAAGTCATACTAGACATAGTCTCTGACATAAAGAACTTAAAATGTGAAGAAAAAAGGAACTTACATTATGAGAGAAACAAGCTATGTGCACACGTGCATGGGTGTGTGTGTGTGTGTGTGTGTGTGTGTGTGTGTGATAGCAAATGTAGGGGGAATAACAAATGTCAGAAATTGCCGAATGATCAAAGGTACAGAGGGAAACAAGGTGAAATCAGGAAGTTCAACTGACTGCTAGATAACATACTTCAAGAAAAAGTGTGGGAAATGAGACTAAGAAAGTCTAAAAGAAATTGTGACAGGATTTTTTTTTTTTGTTTGTTTTTATGTATTTGGTACAAGGTCTCACTGTGCAGACTCAAGTGATCCTCCTGTTTTCAGCCTCCCTAGTGCTGGGATTACAGGTGTGTGCCACTGATCCTGGTCTGGGTGGCTGGCTCAGTGCCCCTCAGGGATCAGGCTGGTGTGGCTTGGTGCAGGGGGGATATTATAGGATTTAAATCTTGAGTTTTAACTTTATTCCATAGAAAATAATGCTATTGGAAATAAAATAATTATTTATAGTGCAGTGATCTTGCAAGTGACTTACTTTAAATGACAAAATAGTCACTTAAGTGTCTACTGCTTTTAAGAAATATCTTTTAATTTTAATACATCAGATTATAGGAATGCAAAGATGAATAAAGCAGTCCTTCCCTTGAATCCTTGTTGCAGTTACAGTCTGCTTTACAGTCACACTTTACAAAGAGACTTGTAATCAAGGTGCAGGGTCAAATTTCAGAACAGTATTTTGTAATACATGAACAGAGCCCTTGTTCATTAATTTACAAATTGTTATTCAGGTTTAGTTCATTAGCTTTTGACTTTTAGCCTTAACATACACACCTCTGGAAGAGGATAGGAGTTTTCTGATGCCTAATTGTTGGCCATTATTGTTTTCCATGTGTATATTTTTTCATCATAAATATGTTAAGAATTTCACTTTTATTTTACTGTATATTATGAAATTCTAGTATATATGCATATATTAGAAGTATAGTATTAGAATTCTAACATATATATTAGTATTAGAATTCATATATATATTAATTATATATATTAATTATACATATGAATTATATATAGATATATCAGGAGTCCCTGTTTAATGAAGGTTTTAATAAAAATTTTGTTGGAAAAAGCTCATTATCATAGCCGGGCATAGTGGCACATGCCTATAATTCCAGTACTTGGGAGGCTGAGGCAGGAGGATCAGTGTGAGTTCAAGGCCAGCATGGGCTACAAAAGTGAGCTCAAGGCCAGACTGAACTGCATAGTGAGACCCTGTTTCAAAAAGACAAAAAAAAAAAAAAACCTCATTATTATCCAGGAGACTTAAAGATTTACTCAATATTCTGTTATTTATGTATACTAAAAATGCAGCCGTGTATTTACTGAATAACTACTGTGTGCTGTGGGAGGACAAGAGTCAGTGTGACACAGTAACATGTATATATCTTAGTCAGAGGCTTAAAACATAGGCAGAGAGTGACAAATCCGCAAGAATGTCTATACAGCAGTAATACTAAATTTCTAGAAAAAGAGCTCTTATTTTCCTTAGAGGGTTATGATTAAAGGTGGATGTGTTACTGGGTTTTGGGATAGTTTTAGACATAGTTTCTAGGTTCCTTATGTCCTAAATAAAGAATTATTTAGTTAAAACAAGTACAAATGGTAGCAAATTTTTTATTAAATGTAGGAAAAGAAGCAGGCCCTAAAGAACAAGTTTGGGCCAAGTAAAATTAGGAAAAGAAATAAAGCCTATAGCATGAGAGTGGGCCATTGTGCAAAAGAAAATACCAGGCAAAAACTCAATGTGGAGCATCCTTTCTGTATTACCCACTACTCACGGTGGGTGATGTAAGGTCTAGACATTCCTAGTGAAACCTATTTTGTTCTTGCAAGAAGTCTATGTGCAGTACATTGGAAACTTTTCTGCACATGTGTTGTGCGATTATGTAATTAATAGATTATTCCTACTTCCTCAGCCAGCTTTGCCTCACCCTAATTTCCAATCTCAAAGATATGTGGGGGAAGCAGCAAGATGGGAGAATAGTCAGCACCATAAAGAGTCTCTGAGTATTGCCATCTGGATGCTGGAATATAGCAACATAAGCAATATGAGACGGAGGGAAGTAGGTCCTTGGGCCCAGAAAGGGTCTTAAGTATGAATTGACCCCCATGGAGAGAATGAAGGGAGAAATTTCAGTCACGAGGAGGGAGTGCCTTCTCAGACAGGACTCTGCATGAAAATGGCAAGTCAAATACATGGCGACTGCTGCTGAACCTGGAGGCCTACCTGGAAAGAGACAGTAGTGGAAGGCAGTAGCTTATGGGAACAATTGCACTAGCTAGTGGTGAGTGCTGAAGGCTCAGTTATCCCACTTTAGAGAGCAACTGGACAGGAGCCATCTTGGAGAGGAGCTCTGAGCCATCTTGGCTGAGCTCAGAACTCCTAGTGGCTGCAAGTTCCATCTAGCAGCTCCCAGCTGGGTGCAGGCCTGCAGAAAGTGTGCTGACGGCTGCAGGCCAAATGAGGCTGATGTTAGCCAGGAAGTGCAGGCTCACTGAAATCATCCGCTACCTCACCAAAAAGCTACTGCTGGCATGCACAGAGAAATACGAACATGGTTTTTAGCCTTTGAGGCTGTTCTGTTTTGTTCTTTTTTTTTTTTTTTTTTTTTTTTTTTTTTTTTTTTTTTTTTTTTTTTTTTTTTTTTTTTTTTATCTCTTTCTTTTTTCCTCTGGTCTTCTACACCAGTTTCCCAAAGTTAGCATGATCGTCCTCCGTCCCCCAGTTTTATTTCTAATTGCTTCCTCCTCTGCCACCTCTGTTTTTTCCATACCCCCTTTTAAATTTTAACCACCTAAAGGAAAATTTGACATATTGTGGATTTTATGTACTGAATATAATTTTGTGCTCTATTTTGATTTTTGTTGTACAGCTATAAATTTTGTTCATATGGTTAAAGGAGGCAAATTAGTGATAACCTCAGTTTGTGGTTTTCTAAGCTGTTATTGATGTTGTAATGGCTAATGGTGCCACTTTAGCCAAAAGTGACATAATTGTTCTAAACTGCTATTCTTTCTGTATTATTCTAAGACTGAGAATGACTAAAGGGCATAGAAAATACTGCATTACTGAGCCAAAAAACCAGGGGCTGAGCCAAACAGGCAACAACTTCTCATCTCAAATTAATGGAGGAGGTAGGATCTTGAAAAGGACTCAAAATGAAAAGCCAGTTACACTTGGAAGATATCTCAGAGAAGTAGTCATTTCCTAAAGTTTCTAAATACTAGCAATAAAGCAATCCACCATAAGCAATTTACAAGCATCACCCCAGGAATTAACCTAAAAAAAAAAAAAAAAAAAAAAAAAAAAAAAAAAAAAAAAAAAAAAAAAAAAAAAAAAAAAAAAAAAAAAAAAAAAAAAAAAAAAAAAAAAAGAAAGAAAAAAAATGAGAAGGCATTCAGACAAAAAGCATTCCCAGGCATCCAGTTCACCAAAGGCACACCCAGGAGATAATGAAGTGGGACAATCTGCAAGCCACCCACCTGACTTTGCTGAAATAGTAACAACAAAGCAACTGAATGAGGCTCTACAAAATATCAAATTAGAAATAATTTCTCAAATACCTCACAGATGGTGTCCACAATGAAAACCATGCTTAGTGACTCTAGAGCACATACAGACCAAAAAAAAAAAAAAGAAGCTTAAGAAAATAAAGGAATCCATGAATGCTAAGCATAGGAAAGAAATATAATCCATAAGGCAGATTTGAGCAGATATCCAGGAGAATAAAAATTCCATTGAAAATATCCACAGCAGATTAAGCCAATATGAGGACAGGATCTCAGATACAGAAGATAGGATTGTGGTGAGCAATCACAAAAAATGCCTTAAAGATATAAAGGTACCATGAAGAATCAATTGAGCAGTTGCTGCATAAGGCAAATAAGAATAACTTAAGAACGATTGGAGTCAGTGAAAAAGCAGGAGATAGCACAAATATATATATATATATATATATATATATATATATATATATATATATTTTAAAAAGCCATTCACAGATGTCATAGCAGAAAACTTGCCTGGTAGAGAAATACAATTTGACATATTGATCAGTGAGATATATAGAACTCCAATTAGTCATGATAAAAAATCTATAACCACCAGCCGATGCTGAGCATTGGACATTTCTTGGGACAACTGGCACAAGCACTGCAAGATGCTTGCAGTAGGGGGAGGGGGTGGGCAAAAGAAAGCCTTATCACCAACACTAAGATTGGCGCCCACTGCATAGACACAGTCCCAAGTTCAAGGAGGCAATAAGAAGTACCAAACCCTGTGGGTAGATATGGGAAACTTCTCCTGGGGTTCTGAGTGTTGTACTTGAAAAACTAGGATCATTAATGTTGTTTATAATGCATCCAGTAATGAGCTGGTCTGCACCAAGACCCTGGTGAAGAACTGCATTGTGCTTATTGACGGTATGCCATACTAGCGGTGGTGCAAATCCCACTATGCACTGCTCCAGGGCCAAAAAAGGGAGCCAAGCTGACTCCTGAGGAGGAGATTTTAAGCAAAAAATGATCAAAGAAAATGCAAAAGAAGTATGATGAAAGGGAAAAGAATGCCCAAATCAGCAGCCTTTTGGAAGAGCAGTTCCAGCAGGGCAAACTTCCTGCCTGCACTGCATCAAGACCAGCCCAGTGTGGCCGAGCAGATGGCTATGTGCTAGAGAGCAAAGAGCTGGAGTTCTGTCTGAGGAAAATCAAGGCCCAGAAAGGCAAATAAACCTTCCATCCTGGTTTAACTCATGTAATAAATGTGTTTATTGTTCCATGTGGAAAACAATCTATAACCAGCCATATCAGAATCAAGATTCCAAAAATTCAGCAGAAAAATAAAATCTTAAAAGCTATTAGGGAAGAACATAAATCAATTGTAAAGGAAAACCCATCAGCATCACAACAGATGTCTGAACCCTGAAGTTAAGGAGACCTTGGAGTGAAGTATTTCAAGTTCTAAAGAAAAACAAACTTCAACCCAGATTAATGCAGCCCACAAATCTTTCTTTCGAAATTGATGGAGTAATAAGACATTTCCATGACACAGAACATTGGAGAAAATTTATTACCTCCAAACCAGCACTCCAAAATGTTTTGAAGGATTTTCTAGGAAGCAATAATAAGGACTAGAATTCTGTGAACCCCAACAGAAGGAATTTATCAAGGAAGACAAAATGGGAAGAAGCTAACAGGAAAATAACATGGCAAGGATAGATGAATGCATATTAGTTATGACTGTCAATATTAATGTTCTCAATTCACCAATCAAAAGATGCAGACTAGCAGAATGGATCAAGAAGCAACGTCCAACAATATGCTGCATACAAGAAGCATGTTTAGTTAGAGAAAACTCATAAACTGATGGTGAAAGGATGGAAAACAATACTCCATGTGTTAGGAATCCAGCAAAACGCAGAGTCAGCTATTCTGTTGGCAGACAAAATGAATTTCAACCTTAAACTCATTAAGAGAGATAAAAAAGTCACTATATCCTTGTAAAAGGAACAACACAAGAGGGAGAAATAACAATCATAAACATATATGCAACAAATACCAGTGCACCCAACTATATAAAACAAATGTTAACAGGCATGAAAAAGCAAATAAGTACTAATATGGTTGTATTGAGGGATCTCAATAGCTCACTGTCACAAAAAGACAGATCAACTAAACAAAATTCAATGATGAAATATTAGAACTGAGCCAAACTTGGAGGTTTTTTGGTACCAGAAATTCACCTCAGGTCCTCTTGCTTGCTGAGCAGGCACTGTGAGGCTGAACTACATCCCCAACCACAATAAACTTTTGAACAAATCACTTAGTAAATATCTAGACACAGGGGATGCACATTGGATATTCTCCAAAATAGAACACATACTAGCTTATAGAAAATGCTTAAGTCAGTGCAAAGTATTTGAAATTATCCCATGCATATTATCAAACCATACATAGTTAAATGAAATTGAAAATCAATAGCAAAAGAAGCCACAAGAAGGGCTGGTGAGATGACTCAGCAGACTAAGAGCCTGTTTAGGCAAGCACAGGGACCATGGTTTGATCCCCTGCACCATATGCTGTGCCTTCCCAACCCCTGGTCACTAAGATGGCGTGGTGGTGCACTTCTGTAATCCCGGAGTTAGGGAGGCTGCAAACAGGAGGATCACTAAGAGTTCAAGCTGTGTAGTCAGACCTTGTACCAAATACATTAATAAAGGAAAAGAAAAAAAAGCACAAGCATTTCATAAAAACATGGAAGTTAAATAACACTCTCCCAGATGACCAATGGGCCATATATGAAACTAAAGGAGAAATTAGACAGATTCTACAATTAAATAATAAAGACAATACAATATATCAGAACTTATGAAACACAATGAAAGAAGCTCTAAGTGGGAAATTTATAGCAATGAGTATAGAAATCCCTATCAAAAAAACAGAGCAAGTACGAATGAACAACTTAATGGTAAACATCAAATTTCTGGAAAAAGAAGACCAGGTAAGCCAAAAGCTCACAATGAGGGAGGAAATTATGAAGATCAGAACAAAAATTAATGCATTGCTGACTAAAAGAATAATACAAAGATTCAATGAATTGGAGAGTTTAGTTTTTGAAAGATTAAATAAAATTGACACTTATCCAACCTTATTTTAAAAAAGAAAGGAAAGATTCTTATCAACACAGTTATGAATAAAAATGATGAATTTACAATGGACCTCTCAGCAATCCAGTAGATCATTTATACCACTTCGAAACTTGTATTCTAAAAAGATGGAAAATGCAGAAGAAATGAACAAACCCCTAGATTCATATGAATTATCTAAATTGAATCAGGAAGATATAAACGTGCTAAGTAAACCAGGTGCAGGGTTATGTAGGCACAGCTTATGCAGGTGTGGCAGCCAAGGTTCAATCCCCAGCGGCTCGTGCTGGCCCTACCCCTGGAGCACACTGAGACAGCAACTGAGACTGGGCATGATGTCACGTGCCTGTAATCCCAGGGCTTGGGAGGCTGAAAACAGAATCACTAGGAGTCTGATCTGTGCACTGAGACCCTGTAAGACCCTGTACTAAAATACATTTTTTTTATAAAAGGAAAAAATTCAATAAATTGAAAGATATAATGTAAAACCTACCAACAAAGAAAAACCCAGTCCCTGATGGATTCATTCATATAAGAAATTTAGAGATGTAACACAACTACTTCTCAAACTTTTTAATGAAATTAAAAGAGATGCAGTACTCCCAAATTCATTCCTGAAAGTCAGCATTAAAAGCTAATGAAAGACCTCTAATGAATATAGACACAAGAATCCTCAATAAGATACTGGCAAACAGAATTCTGCAAATCGTTAAGAAGAATATACACCATGGCTGAGTGGAATTATTCCTGGCTATTCAGGAATTTCAACATATGTAAATCAATAAATGTAATACACCATATTAACAAAGCGAAGGACAAAACCCATACATGATCATCTGTATAGATGCAGAAGTATTTGAGAGAGTCCTACAGAAAGTTGGAATAGATGGTCTTTATCTCAATCCGATAGGAGCCATCTATGAAAAACCAATAGCCAGTGTAATACTAAATGGATGAAAATTGAAAGCTTTCAGATTAAAATCAGGAACAAAGCAAACGGTTCTACTGTCACCATGTATATTCAATACAGTCCTGGAAACATTATTCAGGGCGATTAGACAAGAGAAAAAAGACAAGGAATGATGAAAGGAAAGGATGAAGTTAAATTATCATTATTTGAAGATGACATGCATAGAAGACTCAAAAACTCCACTAAAGAACTGCTAGGTGTAAGAAACAAATTCAGTAACATATCTGGATACAAAGTCAACACTTAAAAATTAATAGCCTTCCTATACATGAATAATAAAGTTACTGAGAGAGAAATAAGGAAAACAACACCTTGCACAATAGCAGCTCACAAAAGGAAATACCTAGCTAGTATCCTATCTACTACAGGATGTACAAAATCTCTATATTATATATCATTATATATAATACATATATGATAGACATACAGCTACTTTCTCTTAGTTAATTGAGAAGAAAAGTTTGTAATATTGTTTAGACAAAGATATCATGTCTGCATCTTGTCCTCTGAAGAACTACTATGAAGATAACAATATGCAATGTATTAATTACTGTAACTATCCTACTAACCTGCTTTGAAACTGTTTCATTGATATTTTCTCATTAAAGTGAATAAAAGTAAAATAAAATTTTAAAAAGTTAATAGAAGGAAAATGAAAACAAAGATTTAGTGAATAAGGAGAGGAAGAGGGGCTACAGGAAGGGGAGGGGAATGAGAGAAGAAGCAAGATATATCATGCATAGATACAAATTCCCTACGATGAATGTGATCATTCTGTAAATTTAAAATGTACCGTCAGAAATAACTTTTTTTAAAAAAATAAAGTGATCAGAAAAAGAAGATTGAATAGGATATATAAAAGTAGAATGATATCTCTTGGTGTTGGTTAAGAAAGAACCAATATAGTGAAAGTGGCCAAACTTCTAAAACTGTCACACGTATTTAATACAATTCTGATTACAGTTCCAATAGTATATCTCACACAATTAGAAAAAGAAAATCCTAAAATTCATTTGCAATCAGAAGAGACCCAGAATAGCAAAGGCAATTCTGGGCAACAAAGGAAAGGCAGGGAGCATCACAATCCCTGACTTGAAATTATACTATAAAACTACTGTGATAGGGGCTGGGGAGATAGCTCTGTGGCACAAGTGCCTGCCTGGCAAGTGCAAGGTAATGAGTTCGAACCCTGGCCCCGGCAAAAAATAATAATAATAATCAAACTACTGTGATAAAAAAAATATTACTGGCAAAAAACAGACCTGAAAATCAATGAAACAGTTTAGAAGATATAGGAACAATTCCAGACATATTCAGTTTTCTTACCTCTGACAAAGGTGCCAAACATATTCACTAGAGAAAAGATAGCCTCTTCAATAAATGGTACCACAAACACTGGCTCTGCACACACAAAAGATTAAAATTGGACCCATATCTTTCATCATGCAGTAAACTAAATTTGAAATGTGTCAAAAGTCTAAATATTAAAACAAAACATGAATTTTTATGAAGGATAAAACAGGTAAAACTCTTGAATACATTAATATAGGCTAACACTTTGAGTCAAACCCCCAATCACACAGGAACTAACAAAAGAGGCAACAATTTGGATATCATCTTACTTATTTTATTTTATTTTTTTCTTTTAATGGGAAAGTTTCACAACACATTAGTAGGACAACCTTTCTGCTGGGTGGTTAAGGCCAAGTTAACACAAGAACTATATAACAAAACATGTAACTTTTGCATCTGGCAAGGACAGTCAGATCCACTCAGGATTAACTTTGAAACCATGTACAGCATTTTGTAGAACTTTTGTCAGTGTCAGCCATCTGGATGAGTCACAGCCATTGCTTGACTAGTTTGCTCTCTATGAAAGCATGAGAGAATGTTTTCTCTCTAGGTGATTCTCCTTAGGTACACTATGCATCATAAATCCCTTTGCTCTGTGGCCCCATAATCTCCTTGAACAGAAAATCTGGAACTCCACTGAGTTATAGGATGTTGCAGTACATGTTCTCACAGGTCCTGAGTCCTTACTGACCTTGAAGGGCTAGGGCCAAGATATTGGCTATTTTTGTAGTCCTTCTTTTTCTCTAATTTTTTGGTCTGCAAACTTAAGTTGTTAACTTACAAGAGAAATTTAGTGATACTAAATAAATTGATGCTCTATAACATAGGTACTTGAGCTTAACATCACTGTCTTTCTGAATACTAAATGCCTTAAAGTTAACATGGAACCAGTATTTTCCATCAATTGTTGATATGCTAATAACTCCCTCAAAATGTGATAAAGAATGTTACACTTTTTTACAGAGAAATTTAGAAGTTTAAGCATATACTAAATTGTAGCAGGTCAATCCTATGGCATTTTTCCTTGCCTCATATTCTCTTTAATTACTCTTTTTTTTTCTTTTCTTTTAGAACAAACATTTACTTGTGAGAGAGTATAGCAATAATTGAAATTACATTAAAAGCAGCACATTTCTAAAAGACCAGAATGACAAGCATTCCAAGCATTGTTTTAGTCTTACACATTGCTATTCTGATGGTCAAAAACCTGTTGGAGAATCTTAGGAACATTGTCTAATTCATCCTGTGTATATAAGTGCATAGTTTTGCTCCTTCCATGTTTCCTAAATTTTCTGCTTGCTGTCTCTTCATTGCTTAATCCTTAAGTTCTTTATTTTTATTCAGTTGTGTTATGCCTTTCCATTTTTATTTCTTTTGTGTTCTTATACTAGGGAGACTATATGATATTTACACATGTAGATCTGGTTTATTTCACTTATGAGTATATCTTCAAGATACATCTACTCATATATGAAATCTTCTAGTTTATCATTGTTTACAGCTGAGTAATATTCCCATTGTATAAAAATACCACATCTTTTTCAACCATTCTTCAGATGTTGGACATTTTGGTTGTTTTCAAGATTTGACTATCACAAATTGTGCTAATATAAACATAGGTGCACAGATATCACTATGATACGATGTTTTCAATTCTTCTTGGAAAATTCCCAGTAGGGGCATAGCTGGATTGAATGGTACTTCCAATTCTAGTTTTTTAAGGAGTCTCCACACTGCTTTTCAAATGGTTGCATCAGTATGCATTCCCACTAGCAATGGAGAAGTGTTCCTTTTTCCCCCACAGTGTCTCCAACATTTGTTGTTGGTTAACTTCTTTTTGATAGGCATCTTTTCTGGGGTGAGATGGTGTCTCAGTGTCATTTTAATTTGCATTTCATGGATAGCTAGTGATGTGGAGCATTTCTTCATGTAGTTATAGGCTTGTTGTATTTCTTCCTCTGAGAAGTATGTGTTAATCTCAGATACCCATTTTTGGATTGGATCTTTGAATTTTTGTACCCTAATATTTTTTAGTTCTTTATAAATTCTAGATAAAAGGCTTTTGTCTGAATACCTATTAGTTAAACTAATGAGTAACCAACAGCAGGTAAATAACATGGAAAGCATAAATCAATACATCTCAATTATAACCATTAATATAAATGGTCTCAATTCACCATTTAAAAGAAATAAACTGTCACAGTGCATTAGGAAAGCCCAACAATATGCTGTATGCAAGAAACACACTTTAACTCATAAATAAATTCATAGGCTGAAAGTCAAAGGATGGAAAAAATATTACATGCCCCAGCATCACAGAAAAATGCAAGGGTAGCAATCCTACCTCAGATAGTCTCAAATGAAGCATAATCAAATGATATAAAAAAGGCCACTACATACTGGTTAGGGGGAAAAACTAAGAAGAGATAACACTCATAAAAATGTATGCACTCAATACAGAAGCACCCAGCTATATAAGACAAATCTTTTAAAAAATATTTTTGCTTTTTTTTCTTTTTAATAAGAAATAATAGTGTGACATTTTCAAGAACAGGTTAGTAGTACATTCCCAATAATTGATACAATGCATATTATTGTCCTGATAGTAGTTATACAGAACACAGGATATAGACATGATAATTTTTCTAAACATTGCTGGTACAAAAAAATTTCTTCTCATTGAACTAAGAGAAAGTAGTTGTATACATAGTCCAGTATTCCATAATTACAGTGGATTACTGGGAAGAACTGCAAATGTAGGAAGCTTTTGATTTAAGCCTTTTATAGCTCATGATACTAATCTAGCTTTCCATTTTGTGCCTCATGATTAAACTTTTCAGCTGGGTGGTTACAGGCAAGTTAAAGCAAGACCTGTATAACAAAACATGTAACTTTTGTATTTCCCAAGGTTAGTCAAATCCTCTCAGGATATACTTTGAAACCATGTACAGTGCTTTGTAGAACTGTTGTCAGTGACAGCTGTCTGGATGAGTCATGGCCATTGCTTGACCAGTTTACTCTCTGTGAAAGCCCAAGAGAGTGTTTTCTCTCTAGGTGACTCTGCTTAGGTGCACTATACATGATCAATCCCTTTCCTCTGTTGTCCCATAATCTCCTTGAACAGAAAATTTGGGAAAACACTGAGTTATAGGATGTTATAGCACAGGTTCTCTTATGTCCTCAGTCCTCACTGAGCTTGAAGGGCTAGATACAAAATATTGGCAATCCTTGTAGCCCTTCTTTTTCTCTAATTTTTGGTCTGTAAACTTACATTCTTAACCCTTCAGAAGGGAAGCTTCATGATACTATTACTCTATAACATAGGTACTTGAGCTTAGCATCACTGTCTTTCTGAATATCAAACATCTTACACTTAAATTGGAATCAGTATTTTCCATCAATCATTGATACTCCAATAAATCCCTATACAGTGTGACAAAAGCAGTTACATATTTTTACACAGACATTTAGAATTCTAAGCATATATAAAATTGTAGCTGGTTAGTCCTACAGCTTTTTTTGTGTGTGTGTGTGTGGAACTGGGGATCAAACTGAGGACCTTGCACTTGCCAGGCAGGCAGATGTGCCTCTGAGCTATCTCCCTGGCCCCTTACAGCATTTTTCCTAGTCTCTTACAAGAAACAACTTAATGGACATGAAAACTCTGATATCCAATACAACAATCCTAGTAGGAGACTTTAACACCCCTTATCACAAAAAGATAGGTCAAGCAGACAAAAAGCAAAGAAATAACAGAACTGAACCAGTACTTGGAGCAAATGGACTTAGTGAACATATACAGAGTGTTCCACCCAGACACTTCTGAATAAACATTTTTTTCAGCTGCTCATGGGATCTTTTCCAAAGTAGACCACATAGTAGTCTCTAGGTCATGTTTATGTATATGCAAGAAAACAGGATTTATCCCATACATATTATCTGATCACAGTGCAATGAAACTGGAAATAAATGACAAAAAAAGCCACAAGAACCCCATAAACACATGGAAATTAAACAGCACCCTCTTCACCAACAAGTGGGTCACAGATGAAATTAAACAAGAAATTAAATAATATCTGCAATTTAATGAAAATTCAAACACAACTTATCAGAATTTGTGGGATGCAATGAAAGCAGTTCTAAGAGGTAAATTTGTAGCTCTGAACTCATACATTAAGAACACCAAACAGGAACAGATAAATTATCTAATGCTGTACCTTGATCATCTAGAAAAGGAAGAGCAAACAAAACCCAAAGGCCCAAGACAGGAGAAAATTATAAAGATTAGAACAGAAATTAATTCAATCAAGATAAAGAAAATAATAAAAAGAATTAACGAATCAAAAAGCTGGTTGTTTGAAAAATTAAATAAAATTGATAAGCCCCTAGCTAACCTCATTAAAAAAGAAAAGAAAACCCTCAAATTCAAGCAATAAGGAATGAACAGGGTGCATTTACTAAAAAACCCAGTGGAGATTCGGAAGATCATTCATCATTACTTTGAGAATCTGTACTGTCACAGAATTGAAGACACAGATGAAATGGACAGATTCATAGAGAGGTATAAATTACCAAACTGAATCAAGAAGATACAAGAATGCTCAACAACTGAATAACAGCCAATGAAGTACAAAATGTAATAAAAGCTTACTGACAAAGAAAAGTCTGGATCCTGATGGATTCACTGCTTAATTCTACAAGGAATTTACAGAAGATATAATACCAATACTCCTCAAACTCTTCAATGACATTGAAAAGGAAACAGTCCTCCAAAAGTCATTCCTGGAAGCAAGTACTACATTGATACCCAAACCAAAGAAGGGTGCAACTAAAAAAAGAGAACTACAGGCCATTACCAGGTAGGATTCATCCCAGGGATGCAAGGATGGTTCAATAGACACAAATCTATAAATGTAGTACACTATATCAAAAGAGCCAACGCCAAAAACCACATGATCATCTCAATTGATGCAGAAAAGGCTTTTGACCAAGTCCAACACTCATTCATGTTCAAGGTCCTACACCAAACTGGAATAGATGGCCTCTACCTCAGTCTGATAAAAGCTGCCTATGACAATCCAATGGCTAACGTAATTCTAAATGGGGAAAAGCTGAAGTCTTTTACTCTCAGATCAGGTGCAAGACAAGGCTGCCCTCTATTATTACTCACATTCAATATATTTTTGGAATCATTGGCTACAGCCATTAGACAAGAGAGAGAAATAAAGGGAATAAGAATAGGAAAAGAAGTTAAACTATCATTATTTGCAGATGACATGATAGTCTACTTCGAAGAACCAAAAAATTCCACCAAGAAGCTACTAGAAATAATGTACAAGTTCAGTAACATAGCAGGATACAAAATCAACACCCAAAATTCAGTAGCATTCCTCTACACACATAACAAACACTGAGAGCAATTAGAGAAACAATACCTTTTACAATAGCACCAAAAAATTGAAATACTTAGGAATTAATTTAACTAAAGAAGTAAAAGATCTTTTCAATAAAGACTACAGTACTGGGGCTGGGGAGATAGCACCACGGCACAAATGCCTGCCTGGCAAGTGCGAGGTCATGAATTCAAACCCTGGTCCCACAAAAAAAAAAAAAAAAAAAAAAAAAAAAAAAAAAAAAAAAAAAAAAAAAAAAAAAAAAAAAAAAGATTACAGTACTTTGAAAAAAGAGATCATAAAGGATTTCATAAATGGAAAGATAGTCCGTGCTCCTGGATAGGAAGAACCAGCGTTATGAAGATGGCCATACTCCCTAAATTGTGTGCAATTTAATGCAATCCCTATCAAAATACCATCAACATACCTCACAGACCTGGAGAAATCATTCCTAAAATTTATTTGGAACCAGAAAAGACATAGAATTGCAAAGACAATCCCAGGCAACAAAGATAAGACAGGAGGCATTACAATTCCTGACCTAAAGTTATAGTACAGAGCTACTGTGATAAAATCGGCATGATATTGACAAAAAAAAAAAAAAAAGACCTGAGGATCAGTGGAATAGATTAGAAGATGCAGAAGTAAATACAAACACACTCAGCCACCTTGTCTTCAACAAAAGGGCCAAATATGTTCACTGAAAGAAAGATAGTCTGTTTAACAAATAGTGCTGGAAAAACTGGATCTCTACATGCTGAAAACTAAAACTTGACCCTGCTCTATTGCCATGAACTAAAGTCAAAATGGATTAAAGATCTAAATATTAAAAGAGAAATATTAAATCTCCTGGAAGAGAAAGTGGGAGAAAATCTTGAAGACATTGGAGTAGGCAAAGAGTTCATGGACAATAATCAAATGCATGTTTAACACTTGAAAGAATCAACAACTGGGACCTCTTCTGGCTGAAAAGTTTTTGCACATCAAAAGAAATTACAAATAGAGTGAAAAGACAACCCACAAATTTTGGGATACCATCTTATTAACAAGCTTTTGCATAGCAAGAAAATCTACCAACAGAGTGAAGAGACAATCCACAAAGCGGGGAAAACAATGTTTGCCAGCTGTTTCTCAGACACAGGATTACTATAGAGAACAAGTAAAGAACTCAAAAATATCAGACCTCCCAAATTTAAAGACTCAATCCAAAGGTGAGCATCTGAGATGAATACCTACTTATCAGGTAAAGAAATATAAACAGAAAATAAATATATGAAAAATGTTTAACATAACAAGTCATTCAAAAGATGTAAATTAAAATAACACTTAGATTGTATCTTCACTGAGAAAAAATGTCTATATCAAGAAATCCACCAAATAGAAATGGTGCGGGGGGGCTGTGGGAAAAAAAAGGAACCCTTAATTGTTGATGGGATTGCAGACTGATGCAGCTGTTGTGGAAATCAGTGTGGAGATTCCTCACAAAACTAGGATTGGAGGTCCCATTTTACCTAGCTATTCCCATTCTGGGTATTTTCCCAGAGGAATTAAAAACATTGCACCATAGTGAAATATGTCTACCCTAGCAGCACACTTTGTAGTAGCTAGATCTTGGAAACAACCCAAAATGCCCATCAATTGAGGAATGGATAAAAAGGATGTGATCTTTTTAAACTACTTTTCCCTAAATAAGGATAAGGTGAAGACTTTTACAGGTAAATGGATGCAACTTGGCACCATACTTATAATGAAATAAACTAGATTCACACATGCAAACATAGGTTAGCATCCCTAGTGTGAAAAGCTGAAAATGTTCAACAGATATTATAAAACTGGGAAAAAATGGAAGAGACACTGAGATGGGAGAAATGAGAAAAGAAGGAAGGGAAAAGGAAAATGAGTTAATATATTTGTACTATGAATTTATTGTAGCTCATTGAAAAGAATGATTCTAATATTGTTTTAATTCATAAATGCCTATGTATTGTACTCAAAGCAAGTAATTTAAAGATAACAATACATGATCTGTTAACCATTCTTACTCTCTTATTGTCTTGTTTTGAAACTTTGTGTTTTTTACCCTTTACAAATGTTGATAGGGGCCCTGAGGGATGGCTCAGTGGTCTGAAGCCCCTGCTTGGGAAAGCTTGGGCGGCTTCAGGGACCGCGGTTCGATCCCCGGCACCACATGCTGTGCGAGCCCTGCCCTCGGGGTGGGCTGAGCCAGCCATAAAAATGAGTGAATAAACAAAGGTTCTGAAACAAGAAAATAAATAAATAAATAAAATAAAAAATTCTAAAAAAAAAATGTCTCTTTTTTTGTTTTGTTTTTGTTTTTTTGAGACAGGGTCTGGCTATGCAGTTGAGGCTGGTCCTGAGCTCACTTTTGTAGCCCAGGCTGGTCTCAAACTCGCACTGATCCTCCTGCCTCAGCCTCCCTAGTGCTGGGATTACAGGCGTGTGCCACCACGCCCGGCGAAAAAATGTTGATAAAGGAAGAATATATGATCTCTAAAAAGGGAGTAAACAAATTAATTTTGGAGTTAGGGTGAAAAGGAGAATAAATGTAGATTGAAAAATATCACAAAAGTTTAAAGAGAAAATATGAAGTATGTTGAGAAACTAGTTATTAGTTTTATTTTTGTAGATCTATAAAATGTATGTAGGAATACAGTGGCAAAGTAAGCTGAAAAAGCATATGAGAACTATTTTGCGTTGAACCTTGGCTATCAATATATTTGATTCTCTGGTGGTGGTATTGGTCAAGGGCTGTGATCAGAGCTGGCTTCTGTGAATTTTCTTTTATCCTTCTATTCCTTGTAAGTGATATGAGTTGTCTTTGATACAATGAAAGGGTAATTGTGAAACCTAGAGCAGCACACTTTTGGGTATATGTAGTTGAGTAGTGAATGTGTCACCCTATTTTTAAACTCACAAACTATTCTGGACAAAGCCACTTCCAACATCATATTAAATATGGAAAAACTGAAACAGTACTTCTAAATCAAGAACAGGAAAGGAGTATTCACTCTCACCACCCCTGTTCAATCTAATACTCACAACTTTACCTAGAGCAACTGGAAAATAGATAAAACCAACAATTGGAGAATAAGAAGGGCTATAAGGATAGCCAATATTTTGGCCCTAGCCCTTCAAGGTCAATAAAGACCCAGGATATAAGAGAACCTGTGCTGTAATATCCTATATCTCAGAGGTGTCCCAAATTTCCTGGTCAAGGAGATTATGGGACCTCAGAGGAAAGGGATGAATGAACTGCAGTGCGTCTAAGGAGAGTC
>PVJA010015566.1:0-45132 GCA_004027025.1 Myocastor coypus
TACAGAAAGCAGAACAAAGATATTTGAAGGCAAAACAATGGAAAATATTCAAAATTCACTGAAAAATGTAATTGCATTGAATAAACAGGGAGCTCAATCTGGGAGTGGATTGGAGTAGATTTGGGAGTAGAGTCGGTGCAAGAGAACCCACAAACTGACGTGCCATAGTAAAAGCATTAAAAGTCAGAGGCAGGGTGAAACCACTAAGATGTCAAGGAGGGAACAAAAGATGCACCTTTTAATTTTTAATTTTAATTTTTATCTTTTTTACAATAATTAAAACATTACATATTGTTGTCTTTGTTGCAGTTGTTCAGAGTACAAGATGCTGACAAGAATTTTTGTCTAAATATCATGAGTATAGATCTTTCTTTTCATTGCACAAGAAGTAGCTGTATGTATAGTCCAATAGTCCATAATGGTAGCAGATTATCAGCTTATTTGGCATTATCAGAAGCTCTTGACTTGAGCCATTTACAACTCAACATATTAATATGGCTTTACTTTTTATACTTCGTGGCTAGACTTTTCTGCTGGATGGTTAAGACCAAGATACAACAAGACCTGTGTTACAAAAATAATGTAACTTTTGTATCTGACAATCTCAGTCAGGTCTCCTTAGGATTTATCCTGAAACCTGTACTGTAGTTTGCAGAACTTTGTCAGTGTAAGCCATTTGGAAAAAAATCATGGCCATTGCTTGAGCATTTTGCTCTCTGTGGAAGCCTGAGAGAATGTTTTCTCTCTAGGTGACTCTCGTTAGGCATACTGTGCAGCATGGATCACTTTCCTCTGTGGCCTCATAATCTCCTTGAACAGGAAATTTGGGACTCCGCTGGGTTACAGCTTGTTACAGTACAAGTTCTTTTATGTTCTGTGTCCTCACTGATCTTGAAGGGCTACAACCAAAATATGCTATATTTGTATTTCTTCTTTTCCTCTACTTATTTGGACTGCCAACCTAAGTTGTTAACCCTCTGGAAGAGAAGCTTAATGATATTATTCCCTATAGCTTAGGCACTTGAGCTCCACTATCTTTCTGAATATCAAACACCTTAGAAATAACATGAAACAGGTATTTTTCCATCAACTGTTGATATTCTAAACATTAAATACTTATAGAATGTGAAAAAAGACACATCTTTTACAGTGGAATCCCAGAAGGCAGTAGACAGCTGACTTACCAACAGATACATGGAAGGTTGTAAGGCACTGGGTAGCAGCATATTCACAGCAAGCAAAGGGAACAAAAACAAAATAGCAATGAAGCAAAACTGAAAGAGGTACTGAGGCAAGCAAACTTTCTAAATGAAGGTAAAGCACAGGCATTCCTAAAGAGCTGCTAGGAGGCCCCCCACCCAGGGAATACTGTGCAGGAAAGTGACATCACAGCAAATTGAAACTGCTAAGTTCTAGTGACAGTAGCTATGAAGCAGTAGCACAAACCTGCAATCACCTCACTGCAGAGGCTGAGGCAGGAGGATCATTGTGAGTTTGAGAACAGCCAGGGCTATAAAGTGAGCTCAGAATCAGCATGAATTGTACAGTGAGAGCCTGTCTCCAAAAGATAGAAAGAAAGAAAGAAAGAAAGAAAGAAAGAAAGAAAGAAAGAAAAGGAAGAAAGAAGTTATGAAATTCTAACACCATGAATCATATTTTATATCACAGTTCTTAACACATTCAGAAAGCAATTATATAGAATGATAAACATAATACAGTCATGGTCCTGTGATATACAAAGATATAACAAATGTACAGACTGACCTGGAAGATAAACACCATTTTATTGAATAGAGAAGGAGGTATTTCTCAATTTACTTTGTAAAGCCAGAATTACCATGACACCCAAGTCACAGAAAGATATCACAAGTAAAGAAAATGAAAGACTGTTTCTTTTGAATACAAATACATAAATCCTGGACCATGTACTACCAAGCTCAACTTGAAGATCAGAGAAAGATAGAAAAATGACATATATTGTACACATGCCTAGAATCCAGCTACAGAAACAAAGACAGGGAAGAGAAGATGAAGAGGGAGAAAGCAGAGGGGATTTACCTTTACCTGCCTTTTACTGTGGTCAGGTGTCCCTAGTCAATCAGCTGGTACCCACTCAACAGCTGGTGTCCCATGTTTCCATGTGGTTTTTCATACTAGGAAACATATCCTCTGTGCCCACATATCCGGACCACTGACTTGGCGGGAGCAGCTCGGCTGTGCAGACAGCAGCGGAGCCCCACAGGGCGTCTTCTGCCTCTACCTGTGCACGGTGCTGTATAACCCCGTCAGTAACCTAGCGGACTTCTTTAAACAAATGAAGCTTTGATTCACAAAAGCTCTTGGGGGATTTTAACAGCTGGGAGAAATGTCAGTGCAGACAAATGGCAGATGTTTGAAACAAGTCATGTTTGCTTTATCATGCCACCAATTGGCACATTTGGACTTTCTGCCAAATGAGGGGCACTGAAGGAGGAGAAGTGCTTATGGGTAACACCTTGAAACCCACTGCGAGATGCCCTGACTGTACTCAGTTCCAAATCTGTCTTCATGCTTTGGGCATTCACTGAAAACCCATCTCTTTCTGCAACGTATTCAAATAAGTATTCCTGAGATGTGTTACTTTGTACATTCACTAATACAGAAATGACTGGGTAAATCCTACAATTTCCAGATTAAACTAGAGCATGAATAACATGTATCTGATTAAAGAGAAAAATACCTCCGTAGGGCTAGCTTTCAAAGTATAATCCATAAATCAAACTGAAGCAGACACTAGTTTGGATTTTTGTTGGTTCTTATCATTAGGTACAGTGGTAAAAGTAAAAACTGTGCCTTCTTCAATAGTCAAATCTTTTTCCAATAAAGGCTTACTGTTTATTGTTTTACAACTTTGCAAGAAACCTATAAAAATATCCAGGCCCAATGTTCTTGGAGCTTGTTGAATTCTTTTAATTTTCTCACAAGAGCTGTTTTTGAAGACAAGCAGGTCGCTATGTGTAAAAGGAACAGAAGGAGCTTAATGAAATAATTTGGCGGATACTCTGCCTGCAGCCTGTGAGGAGGCATAGCTGGTGCCCTTGAGGATCCTGTGCATCCATGCACAAAGTTTCCAGTGATCACAAAGCAGAGATGACTTGGTGGTCTGAAAAATTAAAGGCTAACCCAAAGTCTAGACGTTAGCTCTGCGCAATACAAAGCTCTTATTCAAGATGAAGGATTTGCATTTTATTGTCAGCACCCTGTATAAAAATGTGAATAATGGATTTTGGGATGTTATGTGAAGCGAAACACACATGGGGATTCACAGAAGAATGACAGGGTTGTAATGGATTCCAGAAAGTTCTGGAAGAGGCGCCAATAATCACGCCCCAAGAGAGTTAGGGAGTCATTCCTATCAGATGCCATCTTAGCGTGATGACTAAAGGCAAGATCTCTGGAATCTGACAGCAGGGTGTGGATCAGGCTATCTCTTTACTTTGAGTTTTGAGCAAGTAGCAACTTATGCAAGTCAATGCTTCAGCTACTTTTTTTTTTTTAAAGGATAATAACACTGTAAATGTGTTACTGAGAAAATTAAATTAGACCATTTCCTTTTTCATATCTGTTTCATTCACACCAGACTAGTCAAGCACTACCGATGTCCTCTTTAACCATTTTGCATTAAGCAGGCTCCTAAGGATGTCGCAACTGCTGTGCCCATTCAGCATACCAACATTTTTATTCACGTGTTAGAAATACCTGTCCAGGAGGAGCTAGTTCTAAAATACACACTTGAAACAATTGCTATCCAGTTTTCTACCTCAAAAGACATCATGGTCACCACAAATTCTGACTAGGAATTTAGCACTTCTGTTTGGTGAGGTCAATACACTAGATTTACCATGTCTTTCAACAGAGTCTGGATATTTCCTTTACAGTGATTTCAAGGCCCCAGGTGATTTATTTCAGGATCCCTGGTGGCAGGAGTGGCGTCATGTTGTGCCACCTCCCTTCCTAAGAAAAAGCTCCTGCAGATCAGCTAGGGGAAGAGCAGCTAGCTAACAATTTCTGCGATCCCAGCCTTGTAGACAGTCTTTACTCTGGAGTGATGGGGCCCCACGCAATGACCAATGACCAAGTAAGACTACATCTGCCTAGCACAGGACTGTTGAATAGGTATCCTGTTCTAGAGCTGCTGCCTGGGCCACTGGAGCCTCCGCAGAGCTCTCCGGCCAATCATCCTGCCTTCCTGAGCAAGGTCAGGCCTGAAGCTTCCTGTTAGCATCTGCTCCCTCCTCGTCTGTCTTCAACAGTAAAGAGCCAAATGCATCCTTGTTCTCTTAATGACATCTTAGAAAATACTGTGATTTTCTTCTGATGTCCATTCTATTCTTGTAAAAGATAAATGGCTTTATTGAGATAGAATTCACATATCACAGAGTCTATGTATGTCACATTAAAAATTAATGGACTTTACTATATGTTTCACTTTCTCTCTCCTTTGATGTCTCTATTCTGAGCATTTCCTATAAAGGGAATCCTATCCTATATGCTCTTAGAGGACCATCTCTCATTTATCATTTTCTTAAAAATCGTCAATGCAGTAAATGAATCATTGCTTCATTTATTTTTTTATTCTTATTTTTATTTTTAAAGAACCTTTGTTGGTTTATTCACTCATTTTTATGGCCGGCTCAGCCTGCTCCAAGGGCAGGGCTGGCGCAGCATGTGGTGCTGGGGATCGAACTGCAGTCCGTGAAGTCTCCCAAACTTTCCCAGGCAGGCGCTTTAGACCACTGAGCCATCCTTCCGGGCCCTGCTTCATTTATTTTTTAGCCAAATAATATTCCACCATTGAATGTATCACATTTTGCTTTTCTAATTATCTATGGATGGATATTTAGGTTATTTCTATGATACTATTAATAATGCAGGACTGAACACCAAAGTACTGGTTTTGTGTAGAACTATGTCCTCATCTCCCTTGAGAGCTACCAAGTTGTAGAACTCTGCATCATGCCCAGCTCTTTGTGTATTCATTTCATGAACTGACAAAGTGTTCGCAAGGAGCTTGCTCTATGTCACATGTGTGCCACAGAGATGCATAAGTGCCCTACTTTTTCCATATCTTTGTGAACATTTATCTGACATTTTTATTATAGCCATCCTGGTGAGTGTAAAAAAGGAATATCACTGAGGTACTGATTTGCATTTTCCTAGTGTCTAATGATATTAAATCTTTCTTTGTTGATTGGCCTTTTCTGCTTCTTTTCCAGAGTTCAGCGCTTTTTTGTATGGACGTCATGCTAAGGTCAGTTGTCAGCCTTTCTGGCCCTGGAAGGGGTCCATGGGCTCCTTCCTTCTGTTCTCTCCTTCCATTTTCCAGAGAGTGAATGCAGCCTTGTCTTTGCCAACAGTCTGTTATGAATAAAATCTATTTCTTTGGTAAAGAGCAGGAGCTAATTGCCTTATAGCATATTTCTCCACCTAGCTGTGTGTCTGACCCAAGAGGAGGACAATGGCATATTTCTCTTTGAAGGTCACCATCTCCTCACAAGCAAGGCTGAAGACCACACCTGTGATCCTCCCAGCTTGTCTCTTTAGGGCTGGGCCACCACCTCCCAAGCTGGCGGACACCCAGTGTCCTTAGCAGTATGCAGCAAAGGCAGAAGCATAATTCCTTGAGCATCATTAGGGCCCCTGCAGTTCTCAGCCTCAGCAACCAAAAGTCGGAAGCATGATGAGACCAGGGGATGTTTGGATCTAATGGAGGGGAGGCAGAACTCACAGACAGAAGCTAGGGATAGGGAGCCCTGGGTCTACTGAGCATGAGCAGTCTTGGCTCAAATGCCACCACCCCTGACCTTCCTGTTGAATTTTTATGATGGTTCCCAGAGAAGTATTTGCTCTTCATTTTCTCTTTGGATTTAATAGCACTTCCAAAGACACTAAACATTTTTTTTTATGGAATTTCCACTGACTGCACTGACAGCTGGAGCTCTTCACAGCATCAGAGTAGTATGACTTTATTTTTCTGGCATGGAAGCTTCACAGAAAGAGGAAAAGTCCTAATGTTACAAGTACTTCATGCAGCTTGCAGGAACCGATCTCATGCCCCAACGTGGACTGCATCTTAAATGTCTAGATGGGAGCTCTGCATGCTGTGATCCCTCCCAGGTGCTTTCCCTCTTGGGCAGCAACCACCCGGCCTTTCCTGCTACACTTCTTGACCACATCCATCCTGACTGGGTTCCTAACGTCGCCTTCCCTCCCCAGCTGAGTTCATGCCTCAAGTCAAGTTTTTCTCCTGCGAGTTATCCTGAGATCCCTTAGTATTTTCCAACCTTCAAGGCCCAGACTGGTCTAACCTGCAGAGGTAACCCCAGTTCTGTGAGCGCCGCTCCTTCTTCTGGGTCTTGGCTTTGGCAGCAGAATCCTTTGCTGCCTTTTGTGTTTAATTTGCTTTGTAATAGCCATGAAATCTGAGTGTATCAGGTCAGTTGATGAAAGGTTTTCAAAAATGAAATTCCTCAGGACAGGCCTTTCTGAACACGGCACGTGGCAAGTGGACTCATCTTTCTCCAGGATGCAGAGGCTGAACTTTGGCCTTTGCCTCAACGCACTGAATGCTTTAGGCTGAAGAGAGGAAGGGCTCTTCCTTGCTGAGAGCTGGTGCCTGCATCAAGCACTCATGGAAAGACCATGCACCCACTCACCCTCAGGCTGGGCGAGGTCTGTACACAGCCACTTTCCTTAGTCTTGAATTGGTCACAGGTGGTTGCAGGTGAGCCGTGGGACACAGTCCAGTCACACTCACCTACTTTGAGAAGTGTGACTTTTTATCCTAATGAAATTCTGTATAACTTACACAAGAGAAGTCAGTCATGCCCACAAATCACTTTCCAGCTGCAGACACATTTTCTACACCTGCCTAAGATCAAAAATTGTCAATATCCACAGACCAGCATCCACAGAACATGATGAATTGAGAGCTCTCTGCTATTGTTTATATCATACAACTCCTCACATCAAAGAATACTGGCTGTGTGTAAAATAAGTTCGTTAACATTTTAGTTTTGTTCTCCTTTATTTTCTTTCTGCTTCTACTACAGAGGCTCACAATCACTGATGAAAAACACCCAATCGTTAGATCTGGAATACAGTCATCAAAACCCAGTTCCCTGGAGATGCCTGGCACAGGCACTGAACTCCAAGAATAATCCCACTAACACAGACCTCTCGCTTCATTCCTGAAGTCCAATTTACGTGCTGATGGTGTCTTTCCGTGCCCTGGCTCTGAAAGGAAGCTCTTTATAGAAAACTCTCTGCAGTTTTCCAGTGTACTTTGCCTTTCTTTTACCAAGCTCCATTACTAATTTGCCACTGTGCTCCTCTTTGTTAATGGAGGTCAAGTATTTTTTTTTTTTTTTAACAAGGGAAATCATAGAGCATTAGAAACGGGTGTCCCTTAATCTGTACATACAGTAGAGTTCTCATGGACATTTCTGGGCTTGCAATGTGTCTTCTGGGTGTTAATCTGGTAACAGATTATCTTTCCATGGGACCTACATGTACACTGAGAGTTGGTCCATTGCTGAATAAGATAAGCATGTCTGTAAGGCTGCTCAGTGGTCCTCAGGACCTCATTAATATCTTGATGTAACTTCCATCCCAGAGCTGGCTTCTGCCTTGGGCACCAAAGTGACACCTTGTTTCAACCTGTCACCTTCTCGTACACACCTCTACACTATTCACTCTTACACCAACAAACTTGAAAAGTGTGAAGCAGGCCTAGTATGCAGGAGGTGATCAGAAGCCTGCGGCATGGAAACTGCATCATTCCAGCTAAAATCAGGTGAACTTTGATTCCTAGAGGAGCCTTTGGCTGAAGAAAGCCTATGAAGAGCTGTTTCAGAACCCAATCATCTGACCCTAGGGAGAGATGGGATTGGAGTGAAGAGATCACTACAGAGTCTGTAGAGACAGAACTCACTGGCACCACAGACTGAGGCCAGCCAGGTAAGCAAGAGGCACCAACAGGAGAAGGACAAGACTTAACCTAGGGCACATGCACATTGGCTAGAATTCATAGAGAAGGTGTGAGGCCCTCAAGGATCAAATCTGCTGCTACATCCTCAGCAAAAGCTGTCTATGTATACCATTCTGTTCATGGGCTCACCTCCATTATAGCTACTGCTTTAGCAGAGTGTTTGTCCAAATTTTAACCATTTATTTATTTATTATTTCT
Organism: Myocastor coypus; assembly: GCA_004027025.1. Classification (NCBI taxonomy): domain Eukaryota; kingdom Metazoa; phylum Chordata; class Mammalia; order Rodentia; family Myocastoridae; genus Myocastor; species Myocastor coypus. The sequence continues at coordinate 8,228 of PVJA010015566.1, forward strand.
TTATTATTTGCTTGGTGCAGGATGGGCTACGCAGCTCAGAACTCATAGTCATCTTCTTGTCTCTGCTTCCTCAGCTCTGGGATTATTACAGCTGTGCCCCACTACACCTGGTTTTGGTGACCACATCAGCATACTTGCAGTTTTGGGACCAGCATGATTTGCAGTCCTGGGGATCAAACCTGGCTCCTTGCACTTGCCACACAGGTGCTCAGACCATTGATCTATCACAGAGCCCTGACCCTTTATTCTTTTTTAACCACATGATAAATTATCAAAACACAATAATTGTACTCATCCAAATCATATTGCACCCATAACAATGAACAACTGAACTGCTCTACAGAGTTACTGGGTAGAGACAGGTGAGGTGGCATATGCCTGTAATCCCAGCACTTGGGAGGCTGAGGCAGGAGGATCAGTGTGAGTTCGAGACCAGCCTGGGCTACCAAAGTGACCTCAAGGCCAGCGTACTGAGACCATGTCTCAAATAAACAAAACAAACAAAGAAACAAACAAACTAAAACCAGAATTACTGGGTAAACCTTTGTTGCAATAGAGGGCACTGAAACAAGAGTTGTGTTGGCCACAGAGCAGTGGATTTCACCAGTACAAAAATCTTGAGAATGTTTGCCCAGTCAGCAAGGACTGTCGTTCTCCCTAATTTGTTTGTGTTATTTTGTGTCATTGTTATTGGAAAAAAAAAGTGTGCGTGTGCATGTGTGTGGTATCTAGATTATCATTACTTTCAAATAAGGAGTATCAAGTTCTGGGTATTTCATATATAAAATTTGTTTTTTTTATAATTGACATAAACTACAAGTGAAAAAATGCACAATTAGTTGGCATGTTTATTGGTTGATGTATAGCCTAGAGAGCAGCGTTTTATATGAGGAAAGTGTTCTTTCTTACAAATTTATTTACTTTTATACTGTCTTTATCCAATAAGCAACTTTGGGGCAACTTGCAGACAGTTAAAATTTAAAAATATATCAAAATTAAAATATTTAAAATCTGCCATGAATTTCTACGTTAGGTAAATTGAGAATAGAAGATGTGAGTTTGACTATTTAATGTGAATTATAAGATATGTGGACTCAAGATGAGACTTACTGAAAGAAACCTATACTCCTTTGCCTTCCTTTGTTCAAAAATGAGGCCACAAATGCCAATGCACTGAGCACATGGCCTAATTCACTTCACACTGCTTATGACTTTATTTGTGTCCTCTGATTTTTAACTTCAACTTGCTCTTCAGAAATGTGCCCAGCAGAGGTCTTAACTAAAAAAATTAAAACTTAAATCTGTGGAGAAAATTCATTTGCTAAATCTAAAGGTTTGTTTTGCTTTTATTTATTTATTATTAAGCAGGTTCCCTGGAGCCTGCAAAGTACATAACATACAATTCAGGTTGGAGTGTGAGTTACAGATTGGCTTTATGTTGCATTAAGGCAAAGTGTGCCCACGCATTTAGTGTTTTGCAATTTTTGTTCTATTTTCAAAAGGAAGAACTTTGTATTATAATCAGTTGTCTTCTACATGAGCCATCCTTTTGAGGAAATTTACAGGGATGACTCTTGGGCCTGATGCATTCTGGCTTCTTTGTGAAACCCTCATATATTTTCTGAGGCCTCCAAAAAGGTCAGAGCATTTCAGAGCAACCTCAGAGGATATGCTCAGAGACATATAAATGGTTGCTTCTACAGGTCTCTCTCAAGTGTAACCCCTAACGTATTTGTGAAAAGGAATTGCACGAGAATACAAATGAAACATAGAGAATGTTTGGCCCATCCATTTATCACTTTCTGGTCTCAAATCTTTTCTGATTTCAGTGTCAACAACAAAAACACCAGCAACAAAACTCGCATTAATCACAAGCTCCACACTGTACCTCTGTTATCTGTGTGATTCTCCCTCACTCTGTGTCTGTGACCCTTCCTCAAATCAACAGAGAACAGTTTTTGTGGAATATTTTCCTTCCTGGTAGATCTTTTTGAAAGCTGGTGTTAGTAGAGAGCATTGACGTTGAAGATTCAGGAGACTCCGGCTAGTTAGTTGACCTCACCTTTCATCCTTATACTAACTAAGAGGACTAGGCCAAGCCAAAGTGGAGACCACAGTGTCTTAGTTACGCTTTTCTCTTTCCTGGGTCACATACCCAACACTCAAAATGAAGGAAGGAAAGGTATTTTAGCTCAGAGTTAATGGAGGTTTCAGTCCATACTCAGCTGGCTCTAAGGCAGAGCAGAACATGGCAGAAAACAACTTCTCATGGCAGCAAAGAGCAAGAGTGAAGGGAGGAGTAGCAGCAGCTCAAGCAGCTAACTTCTCTTCCTTCCTTACCTTGAAATGAAAATTACCTGTCCCAGGGGAGGCGTAGCACCCACACCCATAATCATCAGTCACAAACTCCAGAAGCTGCCCAAGACTACCTGAGGCTTTGGGGTCGGGACACCTATGCACAATCCATAACATGCTAATAGACATTCATGGTATTCACGTAGCTAAAAAGACAAGTTCTGTCCTAGGAGCCCTCAGAATTCTGGCTGAATGAGGCTAAATTGTGCCTTACCTCTTTTTTAGGAAACGTTACACTCAAGGGTCATAGAAGACCCTCAAATTGTAGGAAAGGTCTGCTGAAGGCCAAGAAAGATGGAGACAGGAAGTAGGCTCAGCGTTGCTGTTGTGCCGCTAGATGAAGCCCATGTTCCTGTTCTGCAGTCTGAAAATTTAAATTCATTTATACCCACTCCTTATCCATGAGATCCTTGTGGCCACTGGAAACAAAGGAAAGCTGAGCTCCAATTCTCCACAAATTCATGAAGTTCTGTCCAGATCCACATGGGATGCCACAGAAATCATCACTTTAAGGGTCTATGTTTTCCATCACTTATCATGAGGATTTGGTGCATGTACACGACTCATCTCAGTTCTTTTTTTTACACTTCTATCCTTTCCATACCTCCCTGTGTCTCTTCTTATAAAAACAATGATCCTATTGTAAGGTTTCCATCCACCCAACCCAAACCACCTCTCCACAGCCCAGCTTCCTGATACCTTCACCATGGGGACTGACATTTTGATATGTTAATTGTACCAACACACATTCAGCCAATACCAGATACCCTTGTGATTGGATGAATGAATGAATGTGAATCAGCTGCATATATTTGGCACAGAACACTAAGGGCAGGTTTTAGAAGTAAAGGATTCCCAGTCACTTATGTATACTAATCACTTTCCTACCACTGGAGCAACATATCCAACAGCCACAATGTGAAGAAGGAGAAGTGAAGTTTCCTTTGACTCATAGTTTCAACCTACGGTGAAGTGACTCTAAGGTAGGGACATCAAGGCAGAATAGCACAGCAGAAGAAAGCTACTCATAGGACAACAGTGTACCCTTTCAGGTCACACTGCAGAGGCCACGTCCAGGCAATGTCCCCTTGTAAAAGCATACTCAGCCACGAAATCACCTATGGATGAATCTGCTGATGAGCATAGCACCCCATGAACCAATCAGTCTCCAGAGACCCCACCTCTGAACATGAGAGGTCTGATGGGGCATTTTAGATCTAAACTATAACACACACTCTCTCTCTCTCTCTCTTTCTCTCTCTTTCTCTCTCTGTCCCCCTCCTTCTCTCCCTCTCTCTATATCTCTGTATTTCTGTCCACATATTTCATGTCAATGTCATAGTGATGGGGAATGATTGGCAAATGTAAAATGCCCACAGATTCTGAGGGCTAAGAGAAGTTATGACAGACATGTAGCACCTGGACACAACATGAAGTACTGGGGCTTCTCCTTCTTAAGCTTACAGCCTATATGCACAAATCCCAGACTAGCCAAGAGGACTTGGGCATTGTTTCCTCATAAAGCCATAAAGATCACTGTTCCCTTTTATTGCCAATGCAGGCAGAGACAGGTCTGCATAACTTTTTTTTATTAGGAAGATTAATAATATTATGGAACTGTATGTCTAGACATTAATGTTTATACTGAGTTTAGACTGAATAGGCAATATTTTCCTGTCACCAATTCATGGACAGGCAAAGTTCATTTATCTCATTTTGGACCTCTGACATTTTTTCGTGAGGCCATTGCGCAGGGGCTATGCTAATCTCTGTATCGTTCCAATTTTGGTATATGTGCTGCTGAAGCGAGCATGCTCTGACATTTTTGAACAAAAGCTCTGGTCTCTTCCTTTCCTGTTCTTCTTTCCCTTCCCCTCAGTATTGGCAGTAAACATCATAGACATTTAACAGAATGAAGGACAAACTGCATTAAGATGATCGTCCTTGTACAAGCCTTTATTTTGCAGCTGTCCACGTGGCGCTGAGAGTCCTAATCTCAGCTGTAGAGTTCCTCCCTCCACAGGGTCCTGTGTCACCCTACATGAAGTTTCTGCTGCATCCTTATGGGCTTGGGCCTCCGTGTGCTCTTGGCTTATTCCCAATATTGCTATTGTATCTCCAATCAGGCATGTTATGGGATTTTAAACTTTTTGTTCTCCTAATCTCCACGAAAATTGCAGGCTTATATTCAGGCAAGGCCAACTATCCAGGTAATTGACTACCTGCCAAGCAAAGTAGAATGCGATATTAAATGAATAAATAATTTTAAGTTTTCCCCAGCTCTAGCTGTGTGGTCTCACAATGATAGTCTGGGTGGGAAATGGACTTCAGCCTGGTACGGTGGCCCCAGGGCCTGCTAGGTCGTGGTGGAAGAACTCACTGTAAGTGATCCTGCATATGTTGTACAGGGTTGTTCCTTGGCCATTTAGTATAACACAGGTCTTGAAAAATCTCTAAATCATCCCAAGTTCTACTGCTGTTTCAAGTTCTTAATTGATCGATGTGCACTTCCCTTCACACATTTTTTTCTTTGGCTATTAACGAAAAGAACACCACGCTATGCCATTCGGAGTAAGCTTCTTTCTTGTTGAAATATAGTCTTTAATTGTTCTCTTTCCTATGCAAAAAATCTTAAGGAACATTTTGACTTTGAGACATTTTTCAATTCACATGTGACACTAAAAATACAGTGATTCCCTCCACCTCTTATCTACCCCTTTCTAAGGACACATCTTGGCAGAGTCTCATACAGTAGGCAACCAAGACATTGCCATAAATTCGAGCTGCACACTATTTCTTTCATTCTTTCTAGGACCCTGCCAGTTTTTTGGTGACATCGCCTTCCTTCCTGTCCCCTCTATGTCTGGGAAATCAATAGCCTGTTCCTTCTTCCTATAGTTTTGTCATTTTTGATGTTATGGAAACAGCTCAGTTCTTGCCGAGAGTTCCTTAGGAGTGGTTTCATTGGATCAACCCAATTAGAGAGAGGCATCTGGACTCCTGGATACACTGTCTTATTCTAAGTGCTAGTCTATCATATAGCCATACTACTGTTTACCTGATTAAATATATCTAGGTGATATTCATGTTTATCTATTATAAATAAAACTGTTATGAACATTTATGTGCAAGTACTCATGTGAACATTCCTTTCCATTTTCTGGAATATGCACACGTCAGAGTAGGTAAGGATTAGACACACAAATGATCACGTGAGAAGGGAAAATCAAAACGAAACAAGAATGACAATGACACTCTACGTTGGCCACAGAACGGGGTCTGTTATTCTGTCAGAATGCTTACACAACGGAGTGACTGCCATTTGAAGTTTCTCTAGGGATTTGTTTTTTCATCATTTAAATCACCAAAGGACACGGAGCTCTAAAGGACATTTTATTGATAAGGAAATTCTACTCATAATGATTAAGTGACTCAGATCCCACAGTCCTGAGTGCACAGCTACTTTTCATACCTGATTTTGCATGGCCACAGCCTTTGCTGCTAATGGCCAGGCTATGCTGCGTAGCCCTGCCTCCCCAGCTTATCGGTAGAGCTCCATGGTTAATTAGAATATGTATTAAAGAGTAGATTGAGAAGGGCCTGTTCTTGCCTGTCTGTGAACAGACGCTGAGCTACTGTGCTTCTGAATTTTAGATTCTGGTTCAACCCCATCTGAGACTAGTGTGCAGGCCCTACCTTTCAGTTACTTTTGTGGAAGAAGAAACAATATTTACTCAGTTTATGTACCTATTGTACACTTTAGATATCTGGGGTAAAAAGTGGTGAGAATGGATTTGATACATTGGGGACCCTGTGGCCCTTTGCGTGCATGTACCGGGTTCCCCAAATCACTGTTTCCCATCTTTCCAGACACAGCCAAGGGCTCTTATTTGAAGAGGTGGCTCGCGGCCTCTGTTTCTGAGTGGCTCACATAGACAAGATCTTGTGTGGTGGTAATAAAATCATTTTGCTCTCTTTTGTCCAGATTTTGTCCATCTCTAGATAGGAGGAATATTCTGAAACAGAGAAAGACCCAACATAAAAAGGGGAAAAAGGAATCTGACTTTTCTTCATGTATGAAGTAGCTACCAGTTAAAGTAGTGCTGCATGTGTGAAGATTAGGACAGAGAATCTAACACATCAGCCTTCACATTTGCCCAGAAAACATGCATGCTCCCTGCCTCCTCTTCCCAGCCAGACCAAGTCTCTTGCAAGGCAATGGCCCGGCTGTCTGCAGTATTGAGGTTCCTCAGTCTGTGGGGAGCTAGGTGGCAGGAGAGATGGTGTCACTCTGATAGTTAGAGACAGCGACCAAGGTGCCCTTGGATTTCCATGCACAAAGCCCAGTGGATGCAAAGGCTTCTTTATGGACAGGAGCACCAGGGTTTCAAAGCAAAAAGACACAGCATCACATTTCGTTTTACAGATTTAGGGCAAAGGTGAACATCCTTCATGGCTCTTTCCAGGTGGAATGTGTCGTACATTTCCAAGCTGACATTCATCCTTGGCAGTATGCAGAGTCCATGAGAGGATGGGTGAGAGGATGCAGAACATTAGAGGAAACTTCTGGAGGAGAAATGTCTGCAATTGAAAATGATCGCGACCAACCCCAGTGATCCCAGCAGATGAATACAGCACCTGAGAATGCCAAAGAATCCAGGAAAGAGAACATTACCCAGCAGCTGCTGACTCAGCCGAGTGAGCTGCACCTTCTCTGTGTTCTTCCGTCATCTTCCTTCCTCTGCAGCACAGCAGGGCCAGTAGCACAGGAAGCTGGGGCTTCCATGAGCAGCAGCCCAGCCCTGTGTCGGAGGTAGTGCCAAGCTTTTCCCAGGAGATGTAGAAAGACCTCATCTACTGTGACCGCGTGGCAGCTCTTGGGGCCACGTTTAGTTCAATACAGTTTTGAGCATCGGACATATCAATAGAGTTTGTGCGTGGCACTGAGATGGCAAGACAATAGCCAGAGCCCGTCACAGAGAAGCCCAAATTTCAGAGGGAGAAGCAGTTGCAGCCTGAAAATGGTCATGTGTGCAGCAAAGTGAGAAGCTAGTGGGAGATAGAGGGTCACCACGATGCTCCCAAAAGAGGAACTGCGGGCTTCAGGGGTGTCTCCTGCAGCAGGTAACTTGAACTGAGGCTTAACCTATCAGAGAGCTGGGCAAGAGAATCCCAGAAAGTGCGATGAGGCCATTCTAATGGAAAATGGAAAACAGAGATGAAAGGGGCCACCGGTAGCTACAAGGGGACTTTGGAGGGCAGAGAGCTTCCCAGCACATGCTTCTTCTTGGTTGCCATTGTCTCTGAAATTCTGATGCTGAAGACGTGGATTTTAGGGTGCTGTTAGTTATGTCTCCCACCACTGAGAGCTGAGGCCCGAAGCACACCTTTTAGAGGAGGAGAGGTTTATTTGGCTCGTGATTTCCAACGGGTTTGAGCCATAGTTGGCTGGCGCCAAGGCAGCAAGGTCGTGGGAGAAGGGCCTGGTGGGAGAAAGCTGCCCCACGCCATGACAGCCAGGGGACAGAGAAGGCAAAAAGCAGAGACAAGAACCAAGAATGCACCCTCCCAGGTCGCAGCCCGGTGACTTCCTCCAGCTGGGCCTCTCCTCCCGTGGCACACTCGGCCATGACCTCCTGCATAGATGGATGCACTGCTGGATGCAGCTTCCCAAGATCCACCACCTTCCGTGTGTGTGTGTGAGCATTTGGGGGACCATCTTAGACCTAAACCATAACACTGTCCTATTTTGGTTTTCCACACATGTAAATATTCATCTCAAAAATCTATGCTGAAGGTATACTTTGATGTGAATACTCTGGTCTCCCTCACATCTTAAGAAAGGAGCTTCAGAGGCTGACAAGCTTTATTTCAAGTCCAGAAGTGGCAGTAAGCATAGAAACCTTGAGCCAAGGTGCAGGACTGGCAGCCCACTGCACACCTCCACCCACAGACAGCCAGGGAGTTTGTCTTAGGGGAGTGAAAAGACCAAAAGGTCCCCACATTAATGGCGAGTCACTCTCTTTAGAGTTCAGTTGGGTGCCTTAGAAGCCTTGTTAGTATCCTACCAAGTATTTTACCTCCATGCACACAGTGGGTCCGAAAATGTTTTAATAGAGATTTATTAAGAAATCATATTAGCCAGGCGTGGTGGCTCACGCCTGTAATCCCAGCACTTGGGAGGCTGAGGCAGGAGGATTGGTGTGAGTTCGAGACCAGCCTGGGCTACAAAAGTAAGCTCAGGACCAGCCTCAACTGCATAGCGAGACCCTGTGTCAAAAAAAAAAAAAAAATCATATTGATGGGAATAATTTTTAGTAGCAGGGGCCATCTGGAGAGGCAACACCACTGCTAGTGTAGACCCAGTCCTGAATGTCCTGTCCACCCTGGTCTTCACCTCAGGTGCGCACGCAGGTGACAAGTCAGGCTTGTTGTCGACTCTATTACTTCCATTCTTTCTTATCCCAGAATCTGCTTCTGTGTACAAATCTTCAGGAAAAGCCCCTTTCTGTACCTTAATCTGTGGAAAGAACTAAGCTCCTGGTTGCATTTATTCTTATCACTCAGATCATTTCAGAGCTGTGACCTAATATTATCCTCAGATCTCTTGAACTTAAAATAAAAGCTAGACTTGTAAATGCAGTAAAAGTTGAAAAACAGACACAAGGTCACAGTGCCCTGGGGAGAGATCAGGAGTTCTGAGAACTTTCTTCTAAAGGGCTCACACTGGGGTAAAAATAGCACAAGTGTTCCCCTTCCTAGTCCCTCGCTGTCCCGGGCAGGAGCGTGTGGCACAGACAGCAGAGGCAGTGCGCACAGCCACTAGGTGGAGACCCTGAAGATGCCATGGTCCTGTCCTACTTTTGAAACGGTGTTCATATGAATGCCATGAGTGAAGTTAGTGGACCATAAAGTTAGGATTCAGCCAGGACCTGATTTGAAACCAAAGGCACCATAATAATGCCTCCGCTGCCCTACTGTATGTTTTTAAAATTTGTATGTAATTAAGTTGCTGCTGTAATTACAGGGCACTGTAAAATGCCTGAGTTGTTTGCAAAGGCCTTTATTTATTACTCTTAATTTCATGCCAAGCCACAGTGCGTGACATTTGTCAGAAGGGAAAGAGAAAGACGGCCCTCCATGGCCTGTGATGACTCAGCGCAGGCTAGGGTGGAGGTTTGAGCTGGGGCCTCAGTTGGGAACAGTCGTCCCTAGTGTGTTTCCAATTTGAAGGTGAGTGACAGAACTGCAAGGGAAGCTGGGGGGCCTCCCGTCTCTCTTTCCTAAACAGAACATTCTCCACAGACTGTCGTGTTCATGCAGCAGAGAGCCGCTCCTTTTACCTTTACTTCATGAGACTTGAGTGGGCTCAACTCATACCCAAACTCAACTTGTGACACGGGCTCATCCACACCAGAAACCTCTCTGTGTAGCTGAGAGACAGCCCACGGCTGTGGGCAAGTGGGTTCTCCAGGTCCTGCTTAGAGATCGTGCTGGCTTCCGCTCCCATCTCTGAGTGGAAGGCAGTAAATAGATGAGTTCTTGACAAGAGCCTCTCATGATGTCACTCAGATGCAAATGCTTGAGTCATCACAAATCTCAGGGACAAATTAGAGCCACCCCCCTGCCAGCAATTCCTGAGGCTGGCACAAGAGAATCTGGAGTCCAGCCCTAGACAACTTAGCAATGTAGTGAGGCCCTGTTTCACAATGAAAAGTGAAAAAGGGCCAGGATTGCGGTGCAGTGCAAAAGCCTCACAATAAAGTGAAAAAGAATAACCTGAGACGCTGTTCTCACCCACCCCGAGATACATGCCATTAGCATCTTGGATGACTGGGTAGGGAGGTGGAGGTAGCTCAGTGGTCTGAGCATGTGCCTGGCAAGCTCAAGGACCCGAGCTCAATCCTTGGTCCCGGCCACTGAAACCTGGTGTGGTGAGGCATGACTGTAATCCCAGTACTGGGGAGTATGAGACAGGAAGATCACTATGAGTCCAGCTGCATAGTGAGACCCTGTACCAAATGAACAAATAAAATTTGTCTCATTTCAAATTCCCAACTAGCTTTTAAGTAATCTTAGGGTTCAAAGCCACCATCTTGGGCAACACATGTGAAGCCCACTTGGGGTACTCGAACTGCTACTCTACTTACTACTACTCTGCCTATTACATTTGGGGTCCACTTAAGTGCAGTGTGATAAATTGCAGTGGTAATCAGTAGTTAAGATGATGATAATGACAAATAGTAATAGTCATAGTGACTGAATTGCTAGAGTCACCACCCTTTGATAATTTTTTCCTGTTAATTCTACAGCTAAGTTTTCATGGCAACCTAGGATAGGAGCTTTCTTTTTTCTTTCTCTCTTCCTTTTCCTTTTTTCTTTCCTTCCTTTGTTCTTTTTTTATTTTTATTTTTTAACGAGCCCAAGGCCTTTGCACTGAGCTACGGCTCAGAGCTTACTAGATTTTTTACTTTGCAACAGGATCTCGGTAAGTCACTAAGTTGCTTAGATTGGGCTAAACTCAAGGCTGTACCACCTCAGCTCCCTAAGAGTTGAGATTATGGATGTGGGCCACCACACACAGCTTCAAGTTCCAGAATTTCTACTGTCCGTTTTATAGCTGAGGGAACCTGGATTTAGAAAATGCAAGCGGCTTGTGCAAAATGACACCTTTATTTAAAGGAAACACTAGGTTGGGATTTACACCCAATTCTGACTCTAAAGTTGCAACCTTGACCCCTGTGGTTCTGCTCACAAAAATCAAGGGCCCTACACTTACTTTGGCTAAACTGTGGTCCCTTCTTACCTGGGAGTGTGCGCAGTGGTTCCACAGACTCCATGCCACCCTTATGTTCAGGCTTTTCTGAGTTTAAGTACATGCTCCAGAGATGTACATGACCCTTTAGTGCATACTTATTCACACTGCTACAAACACACATGATCCACAGTTCTGTTTAGATCAACGGTTCTCAACCTGTCCAGTATATGGGCCCAGGACACTCTAGAAAGAAAAGCTGAGTCCATGACTGAATCTGAATTTATATTGTTTTAAACTGTGTGAAGTTGCTTTTTGGTGGTTTTTCAGTTGGCGATATAAAAGGATTTAACAAAGAAAGGATCAGTGCAGGACATTCAGTCAGGTTTTAAGCAAACAAAGGACCACAGACTAATCTGGAGGTGTTTGCACAAGAGGCACATTGAAGATTAGACCCCACTGGCCACCGTACAAAACTGTGAGCACCAGAAAATAACACCTACAGTTTCAAATCTGTATAGCTACACACACACACACACACACACACACACACACACACACACACACACATGCACGCACACACATCCATGAATTCATAATAACAGATTCTTAAAAAATAGTAACTCTATTGGTCAATGGCAGGATTCTAGCTCATCCACCCAACATTCTAAATACTTATCAGTAAAATAAAATGCAAAAAGTCATCCTGCCTTTCCTGTTATATACTACATCTTGGAAAATGAAGTGCTATGCTTCTGTGCTTGGTAGAACCCCATGATTAAGTCAGAGAAGGGTGCCTTCATGGAAGGCAGCGAGTAGCTAATGTTTGTTCAAACAGTTTACCCGACTTTCTCTAAATATGGAGCTGGGCTTCAAGCATTGGTATAGATAGCTATGCATGCTGCTGCATCGAGAATAAGTTTTACAACTAATGGAAGGCAGAATAAAGTAGTGTGTTAAATAGCATCATATGTAATGAAACCTCGACTTCAGAAAAGTCTCTTTATTTTTCCAAGAGAGAAAAGCAGAGCAAAACGAAACAAAAAAATGTGTGTGGCTGACTGTGTGGGGCCACGGTCAGAGGCTGAAGGAGATTCCAGCCTGACCAGATGTAGTGTGAGCACTTTGTTTATATCTTCATTTGAATTAATGAACTGAAAATTACCTTCTGGTCAAACTTGTGGCAACTGATGACATACAGGGGATAAACAACATAAAGTGACCACAAGGAAGTTAAAAGTAGGAAGAAATGGGTCTGTTAGAGACACATACCAGTGTACTTACAGATGCCTCTAAATCCTTCCAAAATACTCCAGCAAACAGCAATGTAAAAGCAGCGAAGAAGGAGGGGGTGAAAGTATCTAAAAAGACAGATCAACAACGTTAAAGATGGAAAAATAATGTTAAAGCTGGATTAAAGAAAGCTCCCTATTTGGTCTCTGAAAAATTTCCATAAATACAAAATTTATAAAAATGCTGATATGTTCCTAAACTTGGGACAGCGGGGAGATGACGACTGGGCAGAACCCTGCAGAACCAACAGGGGCTTCACTGTTGGCAGGAGGACAAGCTGAAACCGGGATAACAGCCCCAAAAGGCGGCGGCGTCTGGAGTTGGACGGCAGGCGGGGGAAGGTCTCTACGGCATGCAGGGAGTAGGCTGTGTAGACACGACTCGGCCACTTGTGCTAAGGGTGGGACCGCAGCTCAGGCACAAATCCTGCTTGAGATGCTAAGTTACCAGGCGCACACAGGCATCACTCAGAGACATGAAATTCAGCCCTCTCACCACAGGAGAAGTGAAGCATGGACGTGAAAAGAAGAATGACTGCACTGTGCGTTGAGCTGAAATGGGAGCATGATCTCCGTTTAGACAGAACAGCAGGACAGGGAAGCTGCGCATTCACGCCTACTGCAGTGCTGTTTAATTTCTACGTTGTGCATGTCGGTTCTGAAAATGTTCTCTCCCCTATGCCCCACTGAATCTGGTTAACGGTTTAATTCTGGGCAGTATACATGAGTCTCTGCCACGCTAAGAAGTGAAAAGTGTTTACGGCGAGAACAGAATGGCAAACTATACTCCTCCTTTCTCTGTGTCCTCTTCTTCTACCTCTTCCCCTTCCTGCTCCTCTCCTGCTTTTCCTTCCCCTTCTTCTGTAGGTCTCCAAGCAGAAGGATGAGACGGCACTGGCTTTCACATTGCTTCATATCACCATTCACACGTCAGTGACCTCTGCAAATCCTGAGGCTGTCTTCGCAGCCTTGAGCACAAGTGGACTCTTTTAACTCTTTCCAAAACCACAGTCTAGATGTATCTTGTCTCTCATAACATCGCAGGTGGCTTGTAATCTTCCCATGTCTCTTCTTCATACCTAGAGCAAGCAAGAACTCCAGCTATAATATTGCACATGGCCAACCTCATGCAGGTAAAAAGCTTTGAGTTCTCTGGATTTTTTTCAGATAGCGATGTTTTACCTAGTACATTGTATGTCGTGCCTGTATCCCCCACTTCCTATGACAGTCTTCCTAACATCTTGAACTTTACAGTGGAAGGTAATGAAAGCCACAGAGCCTCTCTTTCCAGTGCTCGTCAAAGTGTCACAGTGTTCCCACTGGCAATGTCTCAGTACTCTGAAGACACAAACACAGAAATACTCCATTAAGGAAAATCTTTGCCATCTGTTTAGTTGGTTCCGTGCTAATCTTCCTTCCACTGACAAAAGCCATCCCCCTGGGTCCTTAAAACCTACACTGAAGTCTCTCCCTTGCATTTTACTCTTTGCCAATGTCTAGTCTGTGTGCCATGTTAAAATATAATGTCAGTAATGTCCATCTCTACCCATATATAGAGTCAGTTTTGTCCTTCAGACAGACAGATTTCTTGGGCATCCTCAGGCAGCTACTGGCATCAGCAGGCATCAGGAAAGGATTGCCAGGAGTGCCGAGGCAGTGAGATTTCATGTTTCCAGTGAATTGTGTAAGCAACTGGACACTAAACTAATTGTGGGTTATGTAAACCAATTATATTCTCAAAATGAAAGAAATTATGGCCACATTTAATAAATTACAGTATAATTGTCCATGTGAATCACTGATTCCATCGTTTAAAGATGGATATTCAACTAGAACAACAGGACTGGGGAGTTTGCTCAGTGGCATAAGCACCTTGCCTGGCAAATGCAAGGTCCCAAGTTCAATTTCTGGCACTTAATGCCATGCCAGGTCCAGAACTCTGGGCACCTCGTATTGGCCCTGGAATCAAGCATGGTGGCACATGCCTATAATTCCAGAACTAGGGAGGCTAAGACAGGAGGATCACTATGAGTCCAAACTGCATAATGAGAGAAAAAGCTGGGCGTGGTGGTGCACACCTGTAATCCCAGCACTTGGGAGGCTAAGGGAGGGGGATCGGTGTGAGTTTGAGATCAGCCTGGGCTACAAAAGTGAGCTCAAGGCCAGCCTGAACTGCATAGTGAGACCTTGTCACAAAAAGAAAAAAAAGACAAAAAAGTAAGAAGAACAAAAGAAAGAAAGAAAGAAACAAAGAGAAAGAACAGAAATAAAAATGTGGAATTTTGCTTTCTTTTTGGATTATGCAATACCAGCATGAGGTAAGCTTTTTAGAAAAATAAAAGCTTCATGGACTACATTTTCAGTTTGTTGTGAATTGCCCCTGGAAGAAAAAGATTTTTTTTTTTTTTTTTTTTTTTTTTGCTGTCATTGTCGTATTATCTTCATTTCTATGGTGGAATCTGGAGATCAGTTTCAGTTTGGGCGACCTGTCATCATTTTGATGCCACAGACAAAATTTCATTTAATTCTGGAAGTTTACATGTGTGTCCCGTGTCCAACAGGGCACTCAGTACAACTCAATCGTATTTATCCAAATGCAGCTGGTTCCTTTGACTTCAGTTGTTGAGCAACGAGTCAAGGCACTGCACATGGATTTTTCAAAAACTGAGGCTCTGGTGTTCTACTTAGTCCAAGTAGATAATGCAGACCCCTTAAAATATATTTCATAATTCCAACTTGCCATATTCAAGAAATCTTCTTAGCTGTCCTTTTGGTTCTCGGGCTTTCCACCCACAAAAGATTAAGTTCAACATGTTGCAACAAAGATGCTCAGAAATAGAACACCTGAGAACAAAAAGCAAACATAACTGTCAATCTGACAATGCGAGAACAATAAAAGGCAAACACAATAAAATCAAAACCAGCATCTGAAATGGTACAAGTCGCTGAAACTGGCAAACGAACTGCACGGGGTGACACAAGGTGGATGTGTAGAAGCTGATACTACGTGTGTTAAATGAAGTCCTGCCCAAAGGATAGATTCATGTGCAAAGCCAGAGAAGCCTCTGGCATTTGGCTATTAAGTTTGGGGGTCTTTTGTTACATCTTCACGGATGAGAAGCATTATAAGAATCATAACGTTATTCTACTTAGATGAATCATACTTATCTACTTAGATAAGAATCATAACATAATTCTACTTAGTCTTTCATATGAAACTGTACTGGGATAAATCATTTGGATCTCAGATAGACACAGTCAAGGGCATGCATCACATTCAGCAAATATTCACCATGTCACTTTCCTGTGCATTAAAATGTGAGGCTATCTTACTCCATTCAAGCAGCTGTAACAAAATGCCCAAGACTGGGTAACTTTGAAACAATAGGAAGATATCTCTCAGATTCCTGAGGAAAATATAAAGTCCCTAACCAAAGTGCTGCCCCTTGGTGTCTGCTGAGTGCTACTCCTCATGAAGAGCGCCTCCTGTGTGTCCACACTTGTAAAAGTGCACATAGGATCCCTCCAGCCCCATTTGAAAGGGCACTAATACCACTCCTGAGGAACCAGTCACACCCTGAAGGCCTCATCTGTTATGACAGCTAACTGAGCTTCTTGAATAAGAAATGCCTAGCTGATTTAGTTCAGCACAACGCCGGGAGTGTCTGAATGATGGACTTCCTAAAGAGAGCAGAGCCACCCTGGTGTGGGTGGCATCAAGCAATTGACTTATAGCCTGGATGGAATAAAAAGGGAAAGGGAGAGAAAGCCTCTCCTCAGCTTCCCTGCAGGAGTTCCAGTCTCTGCATCACCTTTGGACATCTGTCTCCCGGTTTCCGGGGAATGTTTAGCCTTCCAAACTTGGCCCTGTACTGCAGACTTCACCTTAGAAATGGGACTTCCATGGGACCTCTGCAGTGCACGCCACACCTTTGACTTGTGACTGGAGCCTCCGGCTGTCCAGAATGAAGATGACCCTTTTGCCTTCTTTCGTCTCTCTGCAGGCAGTCATGACAAGCTTCTTGTAAATCCTTTATACATCCTATATGTTTTTATATTAAATCTGTTCCTCTAGCGAACTCTCACTGGTAACCTTACTATCACCACATTGGGAATGAGGCATCCATAAATGAATATTCCCCATGTACAGACCATAGCAAGGGTGCAAGGGTGCACAGGGGAAGCTCAGCTCTGTTTGCAGAATCTACATTATTTAGCACAAATTGGAACTAGACAAACATCTCAATCTCTGGGCGAGGGATGCCATGCACAAGGACCCAGGTAGTTGAGAAGAACTGACATTTAAAGATCCGAGTGGGCAGAGCCAGCCCAGGGAGACATGGCCCAGCTACATGACAGTGAGCAGAGGGGCTTCCAGTCTCCCAAGCAGGCTGCATGAATGGGAAAGTCACTTTTCATGTGACAGAAGAAGGGCTCTGATCCGTTTCTGAAAATCACATGGGCAAAATCCTCTGTTCCCCAAATACGCACATCACTGAAACTCATGACAACTCTCCCTGTTCCTGGAGTTGAAGTGTTCCTTCTTAGTAGCAGACTCAGAGCTTTGGAGTTGATTTTGTACTGGCTCTTTCTCCTCCATCTAAATGAGTACAGGAATATCCCCCATGTCTTCACCCATATGCCTCCTTGTCATAGGAAAAACACTGGCAGTCATTTGTACAGCTCATCATTAATTCACTCAGAGCTGGTGCTAGACAACAGATGGGCACAAGTGCGCCGCACCCGCCTGCCTCTCCCTGGAGACAGTGGTGGTGATCGTCCCAGGCCTGGAGGGGGGGGTAATCCTTTCACTCGGGGGAGAAGATGACTTGTGTGGGGACAGGTGATCTGAGCGTTCTGTGGTCACAGAGTGGGGAGGGCAGCTATGGCTCCCTCTGGGCCTTTTAAAGAAAATACTGAGATTTGAACCCAGTCCTTCACACCGATCTCCATCCCCTACAATTTATTTGGAAGCAGGCTCGTACTAAGTCACCAAAGCTAGGCTGTGTTTGAACTGGTGATCCTCCTGCCTCAGTTTCCCGGAATGCTGAGATGGCAGAGACGTATTTCTCTTAGTCATAATTCCTCTTCACCTCTGCTCCTTCTTCAGATCTTTCCAAGCGTTGGAACATGCCATGATCTAAGGGAACAGGCAACTTACCCATGGGTTTGGGTATCCCCAGGTCTCAGGTACGCAGGATTTTCATGCAGGTCTATGGTCTCAGTCCTCATATATTTGGCTTTCAAGGTGAACAGGACATGTGGGTGCAAGGTGGGCTCTGTCCTCTCCATCCCAGCCTCCAAATCCATCAGCGAAGCCTACAAAACTCTCACACACCGGCTGAGGCAGGAGGATTGGTGCGAGTTCGAGACCAGCCTGGGCTACAAAAGTGAGCTCAGGACCAGCCTCAACTGCATAGCGAGACCCTGTCTCAAAAAGACAAAAAAAAAAAAAAAAAAAAAAAAAAAAAAAAAAAAAAAAACCCTCACACACCGCAAATGAGCATCACCTCAAACCTTACAGTGCAAAGCTGTTACAGGAAGACATACACTTGCTGGGACAAGAAGGAGGTGGATGTCCCACAAGTGATGCTATGCTTCTCCCCTAGATCAGGAGTGAGACGGGCTTGGAAAGGGACCTTCACCTATTCATTACTCTTTTACGTCATCCTTTGCACTAAGATAGTCTGTCCTAGGAAATATGGTCCCTTCTGCACCGTGGCCTATGGAGTACATCTTTCGTCATCTGTCCTGGGTCAGTCAACATCAAGGAGGATGCTGGAATGAACCAGGGACCTGGACAGGTTCCGCTGTCTAGAGATGGGGGAGAATTCAATCAGTTACCTGGTGAGGTTCATTCGTTCCTCTTTCTGTGAGCCTGCTTATATGAGGCTGGTATGCCAGCCACTAACTCTGACTCAGCCACGGAGACTGCAAACAATAGCAGCAGCAGGAGGGTGGCTGAGGCTCAAGAGGAACAGCAGAGTCAGCCACTGCCCTGAGCTCAGAGCTGGGACTGAGGACCGAGCCTGGAACCAGACAGTGACTAGCTGGGTGCTTCCTGGTACAGTGAGAGATGATTTCTAGGGAAGCCAGAATGTGAAGGACTTCTGATGATGGCCAGCATATTGCCCAGAAAACATGAATAGGTTTTTGAAAGACGTGACTGTATGAAGTCCACGCCTTGTCACACAACATAATTCCTTTTGCACAAAATGCATGCTTGGCGTGGAAGGAAAGAGTGAAGAGACACGGCTGGGTCTCGCTGGGTCAGGATTCTGTGGCTTCCGACTGTCGTCTGCCCAGAGGCCACAGTGCCCATACCCTTCCTGTGAGCAGCCTCTCCTTGTATGGTATACTTTCAGAGTTAGGGAAAACCATGAACTTGTGGCTTCTTGTGTGTGTCTGCAAAGGACCTGAGAACAAGTTTTCAAGCATAGAACTTGGGGCTGCTCTGTGAGGATGCTGAGCTCGCACAAGACGCAGACTGTAGGAGTCTCCTTCTTTTTGTTGTTCGGCTGTACAATGACGCCATAGTGGCATCGTTGCCATAGATCTGTGTTGCAATATGGATAGGTTCATGCATTCCTGCTTAGCAGGAATTCTTCCAAATGCAAAGTGCTTAATGAGCACTCTGATACCCCATGTGTCACCTCGACACCCTGTGTCACCCTGACATGTTATGTCACTCTGATACAGACAGATGCAAAGCACATTCAAATCACACTGTCTCGTCTCACTTTCCCTTTACCATATGCCACACTGCCTTGTTTTGCAAAATGTGTAGTAGTCTCTGAGGAAATAGGCTCTAACCCCTGGGCTCCCAGCCCTGAGACCCAGTGCTCAGCTCATCTTTCTACATGATCAGAACCAAGGAAATGACCCTAAGCACATATTGCCTTTGAGAGAGAGTATGCCTCACCGACCCTGGACTCACCAGGGCTTTCTTTGTATCTCATCAAGGGAAGACATGGTGGTTCCAGCAACTGTACGTGTTCTCACCATGAAGTTGGACAGACATCTGGGGAGAATACGGCGACTTGGGATACCTGTATTTTCCTCTGTCCTCCCTGTCCTTCATCTTTTCCCCCTTATTTGTTCTTGCTCTTTTCGATTTTTTCCTAGGAGTTCTGAGACCCACCGGGGCTACAAGATGGTTCCCTCCCCAGCCGGCCACGCTGCCCCTGCTGAGCCCTGAGCATCCTCCATCTAAGTGCTGACCCCATGGGGACAGAGGAAAGCTGGCGGGAGTCCATGCATGAGCTCAGTCTGTGAGCAGTGTATCCAGAGACTAGCGGAAACCGAGCAGTAGAGGATGAGTCGGTCTTCACCCTGGAAAACGTGAGACACAGGTTAGTGTCACACCATGTGCGGCCGTCCAGCCCAGCTTCCTTGTTCTTCCACCTGTGCATTCATCTTTTGTCGCATCACCAAGACTGCCCTACTTCCTGATCGGCGCGTGCCTCCTAGTGTGCTGTTCTCACAGTGATTCCTGTTCCCCTGTTCCCTGCTCCCAGTATGATAATTATTATTCCCATAGTCACTAACTGTCGAGATATATACTAATGGGCTTTTGAATTTAATATCTTAATGTTTTATTTAGAGACAGCGTCTCTCTAAATTGCCCAGGATGAGCTAGAATTTGTAAGACTCCTGCCTCAGCCTCCCAAAGTGCTGAGATGATAGGTGTGTACCCTCAAAAAGCTGGAAAGTACTAACTAGTCCTCTCACCTCTACCCTGTGAGATTGGAGCAGAGATAACTAACACTCTCCATAGATATCCAGCTTTGCTGTATTTGCTGGACACATGGACAGACAACTTGACCTTTCTTGAGTTCTGTCCAGCCAGTAGAATGCAAGGAGCAGGGCTGCTCACCATTTCAGTCAGAGCAGGGAGTTGCAAGTGTAAGAGTTTCATGTATTGTTGTGGGCATCACTTGATCAAGCTGGTGAAGACAGACTGCCTGGGGAGATAGCTCAGCTATGTAAGCGCCTGCCTGTCAAGAGCAAGGTGCTGAGTTCAATTCCCAGTTTTAAAAAAAATACTCATGATGCTAGATTGAACAAAACAAACAAACAAACAAAACAAACAAACAAACAAAAAAAAAAAACATGGATAGCAGTAGATGGCTGAGATCCTGGGGATTTTTTATCATGATAGCCTATCTAATCCTGCATGATGAGTGCTGTGACCACCAGTGTGCTGAAATTAAAACAAATATATTACAATAAAAGATGAGTGGCTGAGCTTCAGAGATAGTTCAGAAGACTAAGTGACTGCTTAGGCAAGCACAGGGACCAGGGTTTCATCCCCGGTACCACATGCCGTACAGGCCCCAACCTGAGTTGCACTAAGCCAGGGACCAAGTCCAGGCATGGTGGTGCACACCTCTAATCCCAGCACTGGGGAGGCTGAAAACAGGAGGATCACTATGAGTCTGATCTGCATAGCAAGATCCTGTACCAAATACATTTTTTTAAAAAAACGATGCCTGGCCATGAGTCCCTCTCAAAATCTTCCCCTTTGTTTCCAACACACTCCCACTGTCCTTCTGGTTTTCTGAAGCACCTCTGGGCCCTCTTTTCTGGAGGTCTTTAGTTATGCTGTCCTTGATGATTTGAATGTCCTGAATCGATTAAAAATGTTTCCCTTTCACACTCGTTTTGACTTTGGAGAAGAACCAGAAGTTGCACAGAGCCACAGATGTTCAATAAAGTGAATGAGGACACAGTGCCACTTTCTTATTTGATTTCTGTGAACATTTTGGGTGGATCAGCACATCAAGACAGCGGTGAAGTGACATTCATGAAAGAAGACCCCAGAACTATTACAAAAAGCAGCAAGAGCAGTGGGATAAGTGTGTTTGAAGAAATGAGACAGATTTTTGAAGGGTATTCAGGGGATGTGTTTGATACTGAAATAATCTTTATTTTTTTTTTAATTGAAGTTACCCATATTGTTTGATCACAGAATAGGTGGATGGACCAAGTCCTGGAACGGGGATGTGAGTATCTTCTCCTAGGTCACACAGGCGGAAAACACTGATTTGGGACAGTCAGCCTTCCTCTAAAGGACAGTTGTGCTCCCTCTGGCCCTACTGAGAAAGAGGACAGCTGGATTCTCCCCAGGAACCAGAGAAGAGCTTCCAGGAAGCACATCTGGAAATGGACAGATGGCTTCCTGTACATCTGCACACAAATCCAGCTGAGAAAAACCTGCCCCTACCCACATGCATTTGCAAGGTTTCCTTTCTTCTAACACTGATTTAAATCTTTGATATTTTATTTTAGAAACAAATTTAAAATATAAATTAGCAGGGCAGGGGACATGGCTCTTTGGCACAGTGCCTGACTCGTTCATGGGACCGTTTGCAGTATCAAAAAAGAAATGATTTGTAAAGTCTTTGTCTCCTGTGTTGATTTCGAACTCGAACATATAGCTTCTTGTTTTCTTTTTACTTCTAGAAGTCAACTTTAGGGAAAACACTATATATAGCTGGCAGTTTTGCTTGTTTGGATTCCTACTCATTACAATTTATCCTTTTCATTTTATCATTTATTTATTTATCTATCTATCTATCTATCTATTTATTTATTTACTTACTTACTTACTTAGTACAAGGCCTTGCTATGCACCTTGGACTCACAATGATCCTCGCGTCTCAGCCTCCACAGCGCTGGGATTACAGGTGTATGCCACCACATCAGGTTTCAGTGGGCTACACGGTGAATTGAGCTATTTCCCCACTCTTTTCATATATATTTGATAAATATTTAATTTATGTGAATCATATTGTCTGTAGAAATTTGGCAGGAAGGTTTTAACTTCTTGTGCTAAATGCATGGACAGGAAAATATCTCCAGGAGCTGTGTGTGTGTGTGTGTGTGTGTGTGTGTGTGTGTGTGTGTGTGTGTGTGTGAGAAAGAGAAAGAAAGACAGAGAGAGAGAGAGAGAGAGAGAGAGAGAGAGAGAGAGAGAGACAGTCTCACTGTGTAGTTCACACTGGCCTTGAACTCATGATCCTCCTGCCTCCATCTTCCCAGTCTCCCCAGTGCTGGTATGGAACAGTTTTTAAGTGACAAAGTAAAGAATAACACGTCATCCCATCAACTGAAACACAGCCTGGCTCTTTTTCCCAAAAATCACCAGAATTAGCAATAGCACCAGAAATGTCTTCAGAATCTGCTCTGTGCTCTGTAACTCGCGCTCTGACCGTTGCCATGTGCTCTGCTAACCCCGCAAGGAGAGCCAGTCAGGCAGGTGGCAGAAGTTGGTTGTCATTATCTTTGTGAACCTGATGCCCTCTGGGGAGGGCAAAGGGAGCCCTGGCTCTCGCTGCAGCCAGATCACATTACGTAAGCACAGCATCTGCTCCTGGGAAGGGCCCCTGCGGACCCATTCTGCTTGGTCCAGGGTGGGAATTATGAGTCATAGGCCAGGTTGAGCCTTCTCATGTATGATGTAACTAGCACAGGGATTTAATTAGCGGCACTTTGCATGTGAGATTATCATTCAGGCAATCTCCACGCCACTCAGGCATGGACCATCAGCAGTAGAATCCTCCAAAGCTCGCGCTAATGCACTGGCTCCTCATCTATCTGCCCAACACCCTGGAAAACCAGGTCTTATTCTACTTGTTAATTTCAACAGAGAATCTCTCATAAGGTACTGCTTCCGGGCATCACCTTATCCTTGCTTGAAAGCCATTCAGGAATCCTGCAAGGCTGTCTGAAAGACCTGTGGTGCTGAGCACAGGCTCTCCTTCAGGTCTACCTACCTCAGTACAGACTCCAGGAAGGACCAGAAACACATCCAGCCCTTCTACCTCTGACTGTGTAGCTACAAAGTGTGTCTCTCTACTTTGAAGCTGGAGGAAAGAAAGGCAGACTAAATTAATCACACATTTTACTTGTTAGAAGCAATCTCTGATATTAACTAATACATGCCAGGGCATCCACAAAACACAGTAGGAAAAATGCCACTTGAAGTAGTTGAGGATTTTTTTTTTTTTTTTTTTTTTTTTTTTTTTACTGAGTGCTATACTCTAAGCTAGCTACAGTATATACTTTTATAGGAATTCTGTGTGTAATAAAGCAATAACAATTAGTCATACAGATAAGGGAAAAATTCAGGGATTTGGATGAATTGTCAAGGGCAGATGATTGGAGAGTTTATGTAAAATATAGATTCAAATCTGTCATGCATGAAGATACACAGCTGTCACCCAGTCATTTGGGGAGGCTGAGGCAGGAGGATTACAAGTTAAATCTCAGTCTGGGAAATCAAATGAGTTCTTGTCTTTAAAATAATTTTTTAAAAGGTGGGAAGGGGCTAAGGGATGTAGCTCGGTGGCAAGACCCTGGCTTCCAATTACAAAATATAGCTGGACAATGGAATGTATACTATTTAGATAAATGCTTTAATCTAGCTGATGAACACCTGTGAGCTCACCTTCCGAGGCAAAGTTTCCTCAGGATTCTAGGGATTGCTCCCATGTGCAGGGTCTTACCCATAGATGCTTCAGGTGTTAACATGCTCCAAAAATAAGCCCTAATGTTCTGAAAAACATCCTATAACTTAATGTTAATGAAAGCAGACTCAAAAATATATCACAGGAATGGACATGTAGGGTCATTTCTCTCTTTTTCCCCTTTCTTTCTTTCTTTCTTTCTTTTCTTTTGGCGGCTGGATTAACCCACCCAGAGGATGGGGCTGGCGCAGCACCTGTTTCAGGGGATTGAACTGTGGTCCCTGCACTGCCTAAGCCTGCCCAAGCAGATGCTTTACACTGCTGACCTATTCCACTGGCCCCTAGGATCATTTCATTTATATGTATTTTTCATTTGAAAATACTTAAAATTATTAATCCAGTATAGGATTTTTAAACATTAATCTATCAAACAATCATATGATTTAATGATAATATGTAATTTTAATCATTTATATAGAAATTTTGTTATATGATTTTCAGGTAACAGTTTCTTAAAATCCAATGCCTTCTGCCAATTTTTTGATCATGTTCTAAGTTCTTTTTTTTTTTTGTACTAAAAATTGAAATCAGGACCTTGTGTTGCTAGGCAGATGCTATTGGGCTGCCAAGCTATTTCCTGGGCCCAATATTCTAAGTTTAAAAAAAATATATTTCTTTATCCTTTATAGTAACTTTCATAAAAACAAGAGTGAAAATTGGAAGGCTTTAGTAATGACTGAAACCACCTTTCATCTCTCCAAAACATCCTATGTCATACAGAGATGATGGACATCATCGGGTTCTACGTTTATAAATCTCCACTTGGAGAGAATGGTCCTCAACGTCAAGTGCTCCTTCATTTATATAGGTAAATCTAAGGGATTAAAGTTAAGAAATCAGTAAAAAGGGGACATATTTTTGCAATATCAAATATCCTATTCTTTTTAAAGGAACTCTCCAAAGTCACCGAGTGATGACCTGTAATACTTGAATATGTTTTAGTGAACACATTGTGTGATATTAAAGAGTTTTCAGCCACAAACTTACTCTCTTTCCTTTGTTTTTTGTTTTTTTTTTTTTTTTTTTTTTTTTCTTTTTACACATTGTAGATGGGAGACTTCTGGTCTGATTAACTATCCTGGTAGTTTTCTGGCCTTAGAACCAATTGGAGAACAATACAGGTTCATCCTGAACTCATAATTTCATCACATGGACCCAGTTTATTTTGCTTTTTAAAAAAATTTCCTTTTCTTGCGATGCATCAGTACCATATCTGGTAAATAGTGTTCAAATGTTGTCTATACTGATCATAAAAAACTAGTGTTTAAAAATCTCCCCAAACAAAAGATCAGGGTTCCCATCAAGATTTCCACACATGGACTTGCTCTCTTCCTTTGTCTGTTTATATTTTGTCTGTGGAACCAAAAGAAAAGCCCTGGTCACTTGTGATTCTTGGCGCAAAAGCTATCTGAATAAAAACCAATCAATTCAATACAGTTTGAGCCAAGAGGTTTGTGAGGATGTTATAGCCGGGCCCTTTCCTTCAGATCCTGTGCTGATGTGCAAGGTCAAAGCTGCCTTGGCATTTCGCAAAGTACGTACCTGCACACTTCCTCATCCCAGATGCTGTGCTGGGGGTGGAGTTAGGAATCCTCTCTCCACAAGGTCATGAGCATGCCATATATAACCATCATCTTCCTATCCAATTTCACAGTCTTAGCCAAGCTCTTAGAGGCTAGAGAGACCATTTCTGAAAACAAGTTTGGCTGTGGTCTTCTCTGAAAGACTCAATTTATTGTGCTAGATACACTCAGGAAGAAAGAGAAAGAACATTACAATTTTTGAAATGCATTCTTGGCCCACATGAACTGACAAAAGAACCAGAAATAAGATTCAAACAAAAATCAGTGACATCACTCCCAGCTCATGCTGGGTGTGAATGTGGTATTCCTCTGGGGTCAACACATCCCTATCTTTCCTCTCACCTCTTGAGGTTGAACTCAAAAAATGTCCAGGAGGCTATGTAAATGTTACCCTGGAAAGATCTGTCCCTTGGACTGAATCAGTGTTTAGACTTCATAATCTCCAATGGGAAAATGAATTAGAGAAGAAAAACCAACGCTCATTGTTATTTGCTTATTTATTTGTTTTTGTGGTACGGGGGATTGAATCCAGGGTCTCTCATAGGTGAGAAAAGTCCTCCCTCTCTGATCTATACCCCAAAGACTTGTGCTTGTTTTTATTTATACATGCTTATAATTCTTAATCTGATAAAGATTCCATTCTTTATAGAGTGCTAACACCATATGCATGAGTACTGTTTATTACCCCCACACATAGATTTAGTTGGTCAGAATTGAATAACTAAGCATTCATGGCTGCAGAGCAATAAGTGAATGATGTAATTTCATGCTCACACATTTCCGTAGTGTGAAAATTGTCTTCATTAGTGTTATCATCACCATCTTATAGAGCAGGACTCTGAGCCGAGAGAGCGCATGCACACCTGTTCTCACTAGTGACAAGTGATGAGGTAGCGGCAGAAACCACACATCATTACTTCCCTTCCCACTGTCAGGATGGCCACTTGTGCCCCCGCACTTGTAGCTTAGTTCTGTACCAGGTCTGCTACGGCCATGTTTTCTTCCTCTTCTACTTCTTTTAAGACGTCTTGGAGTGTGGGTGACTCAGGATGGTTCCTTCTGTCCCAGAATGTGGGTAGTGCATGCCCAGACCATGAGGTAACACTGGGCGAAGAGAGGAATATAGAATGGAAAGCATAGAGCTGAGGTGAACATGTGACCCAGTCAATCCTCTCGCTGTGTCCTCACTAGGGGACTTTCATACCACAGGTGCTTCTGTGAGTGTGGAAGTGAATTTCCAAGATGGCGCCACACCGAACGGCAAGCACCATTGCTTAACTTGGGAAATACTGGCAAATACACATTTTTTGTATTGTCCAGAGCAAAACCTTTAGAATCAGAGATTGTAGCTTGAGCCCACCTCTGTCTCATTTTATGAGAGGGTGACTGTGGTAGTCTAAATTCCCTTGATCACTTTACTCAGCCTCAGAATTCTGACCTGCCTGGATGTACTCACCGTGAAGGGATAGGTTGACATTTGTACCTGTGACATCCCTATTATATTTTTTTTCATTTGCTCCAATGTCTGTAACTAAAATGTTATACACTTGACCTCTGGAGAACAGTTTTTTTAAAAATGAAGACATCAAAATATCACTTTATCCTGTATATTTTATCCAGAGATATCAGAATTCTACATAAGGATGGAGACTGGGCCTGAGGAATGCGATCCAATGGTCATGGTCAAACGTGGTTCCTCCACTGTGAGAAGGGCAGAAGAGTGGAAATGGCCAGGTTCCTTTCACTTGCAGTGGCTTATTTTGGTAGCATAGGAGAACATGGCCACATTTTCTCTCCCACTATGGCTTGGGAACTGTGTGTCTTCCACTTAACAAGCCAGTGCTGTATCAAATCTCAGCTCTTCCAACTTTTGGAGAAGTCTTCCCTGAGTCTTGCAGTTATTGGAATCTCTGCGTGTACTACATGATGCGTCCAGCCAATCGCATCACTTCTGACTGCAGAGCTCATCATGTAAGCTCATTGATTCCCTCGCCACAACTCTCTCTCTCTCCCTTTCCCTCCCTCTCTCTCTCTCCCTTTGCCTCTCTCTCTCTCTGTGTCTCTCTGTCTCTCTCTCTGTCTTTCAGTCTCTGTCTCTCTCTGTGTCTCTCTGTCTCTGTCTCTGTCTCTGTCTCTCTGTCTCTCTGTCTCTGTCTCTCTCTCTCTCTCTCTCTCTCTCTCTCTCTCTCTCTCTCTCTGTGTCTCTGTCCTGGAGATGAAATCCAAGGAGTACTAAATCACATCCTCAGCATTCTTAACCTTTTATTTGAGATATCAATTTGCCAAGTTTGCCAGGCTGGCCTCTAACCTATTGTCTTCCTGCTTCAGCCTCCTGAGTGGCTATGATCGAAGGCATATATCACTGCATCAGGTGCACCACTCCTGTTCTTAGCGTTTAATACCCTAAATGGTCTGCAAGCTTAATATATATGAAAAAAAAGGATTGATGACTGCATAAATGAGGGAAGAAAAAAAGAAAGAAGACATGGAGTCATGAAGACAGAGCATGTAGATGTTGGCCAACATCTTACTGACTTTAAGATACGTGATAAGCTTACAAACGTTCTTGAGAAGCTGCTACATGTTCATCACACTTAGAATGACATTCTCATTATTATTATTATTATTATTATTATTATTATTATTATTATTATTATTAGTTTGTATTTTAGGGAAGGGTCTACAGAATATTCAGGGTCTCACTACTAGATCAGACTCATAGTGATCTGCCTGCTTATAATCTCCCAAGAGCTGGGATTACAGGCACACACCACCAGGCCCAGTCTCAATTGGCATCTCAGCGTGCCCAGAGGGCAGGGCCGGCATGGCAGGCCTGGTATTCAACCCTGAGCCCCTGAGCCTGCTTGCAGGTGCTTTAATCCACTGAGCCATTTCGCCAGTCTTTATGTTATATTTTGTTTTGAAAATTAGGGGTTGGATAAGTGCCAAAGGTGAAAGCAATTTCCCTTTTAGTTTTTTCCCCTTTTGTGCGTTTCTTTTGCTTCTTTCCCTTTTCATTTGCTTTCACATTCTTTTTAATTCCATTATTATTTACTAAAAACATTGCAGAAAGGGGTGGGGGTATGGAATCCCGTAGCAGAATGTATAAATAGGAATCTACCTTTTACTCACACGTTGTTTTTTGAT
This sequence comes from Myocastor coypus, assembly GCA_004027025.1. NCBI lineage: Eukaryota > Metazoa > Chordata > Mammalia > Rodentia > Myocastoridae > Myocastor > Myocastor coypus. Next base: position 36,891 of record PVJA010015566.1, read on the forward strand.
ATATTACTTACCTTTCCAAGCTTTGTTTTCTAGCTTATGCAACTAGCCTCTATTCTAACTCTGAGAGTTTCAGTAATAGTTATGTGACATAATTTGCGAGGAGTCTAGCAGACACTGTATATGACTAGAGCATAGATTGATGTACAGAATCAATGCGATGCCAGTGCTGTTGCTATTAATCTCAGTCAGGTGCAGCAGAGCACAGAGGCAGAGGCAGGCAAACATGGCGGGACCCATCACCTTGGAAGGCAGTGGCTGCCTGAGCTCTGGCCTTATTTGGCTTTTCAGGGTAGAACTGTGGACACGGCCTGAATAGGGCAAGATGGGTGTTGGTGTCCTTGGTGAGGGTGTAGCTCCATCCGTCTTTGACAGAGCAGAGGACCAAGACACAGGCCTGTATAGCGAGCTCGCCTGGGGCCCAGGTCATCCCGCAGCCCACAGTGCTTTCCACCTCCCTCCACCCTGCACTGTTTTTTCTCCTGCACACGACTCCAGTTCACGGGCTGATGCCATGCAGGTACTTGAAGTACTCAAAGTATCCTTCTGTGATGGCTATGATGTGTTGTTTGGTTGATGTGTAGTTCGGTGTGGTGTGGTGTGGTGTGTGTGTGTGTGTGTGTGTGTGCACGCGCACACACTTCAGCTAGTTGAGCATGAACTGATGCAATGCAGTGACAGTCGCTGTACGCTAGCTCTGCTCCACCTCTTCCCCCCCGAGCTTTGGAAACCTCACAGCTGCTTTCGCGCAGCCTGGATGCATTCGCCCCTCTTCCCCATCTGAACGTCCTGCGTGGGTCCTGTGACTGCCTTGTGTCTCCTGCCTGCATTTGCGTTTTTAATTTTAGATCCAAGCATCACTCTGTTTATGCTGAAACTTGTGTCATATTTCAAATGATGGAGGTTAGCAAACTATTTTGTAAACCAAGCATTTAGAGGAAGCCTGTAAAAATTTATGTTCCGTGGATCAAAATTCATCCTTCACGTCTTTTCCTGGATCCTTAATTTTCCTTCCACTGTGTGTCCTACTAAGACATTGAGTACTTGCATTGGTTAGAAAAATCAAAGAAACCTCTTAGCATCAGAACTCAGTCATTAGCCAACAAGAAAGGTGCTCTCAATACAAAAGTCACAACTGTTAGACACTTCTATGCCACACACTAAGAGCTCCTGTTCTGAACTGTTGCTGATATTGCCACCTATAGGAGAGAAGAAGGTCACTTTTCTCCAGGAAAATGCTACCCTTAAGACTCAGAGTTGAGCTGGTTAGAGGCTTTTGGGTCCTGTCATCCCCTGAAGTAAGTCAACTCTGCTCCAGGCACTCCCTCGGGTGCTTAGTGTGGTAATGAGTCCTACCTGGGTAGCTGACTCCAGAATTTATTTTAGGTATCTGTTTTCTTTGGTTTGCCCTAACTGACATTCAATGCCAGTTGTGGGTGACCTAGGATTTCCTAGACAGCAGACCTGCTCAACGTGACATGTTCTCCACAGGCCCAAGGGACTGGGGCCCTGCTGGCTGCTGGCGCCAGTGTGGATGGTTCCTGGGTCCCAGTGGCTCCTGAGAGGCTGAGATTTCCTAGCCAGCTCCACAGGAGGAGGGAGAGAGACAGGGTGTGACTCCCAGGAGACCGAAACCTTTCTGAGAGACCAGTGTTTCTGCCTCCCTCAGAGTCAGCTCAAGTCTGCAGGCAGAGTTTCACCATGGTGGCACAGTTAGGAGTGAGAGATGGATTGCAGAGGAGAGCAGGGGAGACGTGGCCCAAGCAGTGCCCTCGCCTGGCTCAGCATCTTTAGACCTGACCTGGCCCTGCAGGATGCTGTGTGGTGAGGGGTCCTGTGCACTGTCGCAGGCTCAGCAGCGGCACACCTGGCACCGGCCCATGAGGTGCCACCGAACAACTGGTGCCTTTTCCCTGGGGCCAAGAAAGAAAGCAGGCCCACTAAGTGTGACTCTTACATCGCGTGCTCAAAACATATGCTGGGTGTTTACATTTTTAAAAAACAGAGCAAAAGTCACATTGGTATGAATCTCCCTCCCAACCTCCACCTACTTCAAGCAGATTCATGAGACTGAGTCCTTGCCACTTTCTGCTGCAGCTCTGGCATCCTCTTTCTTGAGGGTCTTTTGTTGGACTGTCCTGGCTGCCTTGATGTCCTGAATGAATTCAAAACATTTTTCTTCATGGTCGTTTTGCCACTGGGAAAGACCCAGGTTATGGTTTGTGTCTAGATGTCCTCCCAAAGCCTCATGCAGTCATGGGGAATGGGTTTTTTAGAGGTAGCTGGACGTAGAGTCTGTGATTAATTCATGAAACAAACCTAGGATGAAGGGTCTAGGTGCTACAAACTGCCCAGGGCAGGCAAACTAAATACATATAAGGGGCAGAAGACAAGGAGACACTTCTCTTCTCTTCCTCTTCTTCCTTTTGCTGTCTTCCATTCCCATAAACTAAAGCTCCTCTGCCAAGGCACCCTGCCTTAGTTCCAGCCTGTCAGGGACTAAAATCCCTACACACTGTAAGATAAATTAACCTTTCCCCCCTTAACTTTATGTGTCAGGTATTTTTGTCTCAACCACGAGAAAAGTAACTAAGACAAGCCAGAAACCAAGTCACACAAATAAGGTGAATGTGGATTTTGTGTACAAGTTTTTTTTTTTTTTTACCCTTTATGCATAGTGGCAACATTCACCATATTTTTGATCCTCTAACATGAAGACCCTCAGGAAAGAAGACTTCCAGAGCTGCTTCAGAAAGTGACAAGCCTGATGGGATGAGCATGTTCAAAGTGAGTGAGGAGGAGCTTGAGGGAAGCCTGCATCATGATGCATCTTTTCTATAATAATATTTTCACTTTAAACAATCACTGTCTGTTTCCACTGTTCCTTGCCTTAGAAATCAGGCTTTTTCTCTTACTGTTTCCCGGTGAGCTAGACATGCTTTGCCCACCGTGAATACTAGGAATAGCAACCCACCTGAGTGAAGCAGAGAAAGAGCTCCAGCCTGGTTCCTATACGGGCTCATGGTGCCTGTGGTCCCCTGACCAATACACACATAGGAATGGTGCAGTGGGGTGGACATAGTCAGGAGGAGTTCTGGGAATAGAAACCCATCCTAGAACTTTCCAGAAGCTACCAGTGAACTGGCCTTGGTGAGCAGCATTTTGATCACCACCAGCTTCCCGGCAGAGGCCCTGTGGAGCTCATTGGAAACCACCTTTTCTCTCCATTGGCTGAGGCTTCTTGCTACGTGTATTCGATAGAAAATTATTTCTGAGCATACTGGACATGACGCATTTCCAACAGGTGACAGAGGAAGGCCCCAGAAGTGCACCTGGCCACCATTCAGGTCTACCCATAGCTCAGACTCTCACTGATGCTCTTCCAGGACTTTGTCAATTTCCTGGTTGTTGGTCAGCATCTTTGTGTCCTCTGGGAGAACTGCATGATCTGGCCTCTCCTGATTCCTTTCTTTCCTTCAGACTTCTGTCTTGTTTCTGAAGCATTCTTGCCAGAACATTCTGATTCACCTTATGCTGTGGTTAGTGTCTAGTTGTCCACCCAAAGCCTCATGCAGTCATGAGGTGAGGACTTCTAGAGTTTGAGATTAACTCACAATCCATTGAGATGATACATGATCCAAAGATGAGATTATGGGTCTGAGTACTGCTGGGATTGTGGGTGTGGCCTGAGTCAGAGAGCCTGAATGTAACACAAGAGAGACAGAGAGACAGATTTTCTCTCCCTGTTACCTTGCTTCTGCTCTGCCGCCATGAGCTGCTGCTCTCTGCCATGTGCCAGTTTACCTTGGAGCCACCTGAATATGGACTGAAATTTCCAACAACTGGGAGCTAAATAAACTTCTCCTTCCTTCATTTTGAGTGTTGGGTATTTGTCCCAGCAATGAAAGAAGAGTAACTAAGATACTTTACAACCCAGAAATGGACCTTGCCCTTTCTTCTTCCTGCCTCTTGCCTGTTTTCATTAGCAGGTGTCTTTATAAGCAAAGATAGTAAGTCACTGTTATCTCAAGCGTCAATGGTGAGGTCACAAGTCCTGCAGAGACCAGGCAGAATTGTTTCCAACATGTGCTGTGGCCATAGACAAGTGCCAGGTAAAAGCCACCATGAACGCTCTGGCCCTCAACTGCAAATGTCTTTAATAGTCCAGAGCTCCTGGGCATGAGGTACACAGGTTGGAGAACAGCGGCATGGGACTGGCGTCCAGGCAGGTCTTTGGATAGGTCCATGTGACAGAATGAACCATACTGTGCTGTCCAGATGGCCCCTCCCAGGTCCCGAAGGGGACCACATGGGGCTTGAGATCTGAGCCTTCTTCTCCGCGCCATGGAAGCCCCTGCTCCCCCATGCACAGGGAAGAGAAGGAGGCAATTATTCATATTAGAGTAACCAAAGTAAACCCCAGGAAGCAGAACACCTTCCTGTCTCATTGGACTCAGTTTTAATTACTGCTGAGAACACCAACACAATGAAATAAAAATAGGCCAAACATGGGAAAAGAAATCCAAGAGAAAAAAGAACACTGACTTTTTTTTCCATAATTGATCCTATGCAGAATAAGATGCATATCATTTATCAAATAAACTACAGGCCCTACAAGCCCTCTGAAATACTCACTGTGCACAGACTGCAACTCGGTTGTAAACTAAGTGTTGAAAATCCACTTTTGGAATCTACTCACTTTTAATCATTATGGAATAATTAATATGTTGTGTCTATAAGGAAAGTACCTACCTTTTAATATTGAGACTTCTTGCATTGTCTAGCACTCCTTGTCTTTTACTGCTTTGAGTATGTAAAACCTACTTCCTATCTCTTTCCAGAAAACATCATTTCAAACTTACCCTGTGCTATCAGCTGGAAAGTTAATAATCAATGCATACTTAACAATTAAATCTATCCTTACACTAGCAAGACGATATGATGTCTACTTTGGTTACTTTACCTGCAGGTCTGATTTATTTCACTTATAAATATGTCTCTACTTACACCCATTTACTTGTAAAAGCCTCGAGTTTATCCTTTTTATAGCTGAGTAATATTCCACTGTATGAAAAAAACCATAGATGCTATGAAAAGAAAATGAAACTGCAAAGGGAAGGGAGTGCCACAATAAGGGGAAGGAGAAAAGAAAGAAAGAGGAGAAAAAAATATACATATACACGATAGCTTGGATAATTGTGCAGCTGCTGGTTTCTGCTGCTCTATTGAAAGGAGAAGTTAATGTCAAATTTTTCTCTCTCTTTTTAAATATCTTATAACACTTTTTACCAATTCTGCATGCTTACATATGGTAATCTGAGCAACTAATTTGAAGACAACGATATGACATATGACAATTATTGAATTCTGCTATTTTGTTTAGTGAAATTCTGTATTGTTAATGTTTTTCTTACTATTTTTTATTCTTTTTAGGTTTTTTTTGAGAGTCACATAGAGAGAAAATATTCTCTAGGGCTTTCACAGAGAGCAAACTGGTCAAGCAATGGCTGTGACGCATCCAAACAGCTGACCCTGACATCAGTTGTACAAAGCACTGTACATGGTTTCAGAGTAAATTCTGAAGGGATTTGACTGATCTTGGGAGATACAAAAGTTACATGTTTTGTTATACAGGTCTTACTTTAACTTGCCCTTAACCACCCAGAAATAAAGTTTACCCGTGAGGCATAAAACGTAAATCTAGATTAGTATGCTGAGCTGTAAAAGGCTTAAATCAACAGCTTTCAACACTGCCAATTCTGCAATAAACTACTGCAATTATGGAATATTAGACTATGCATACAGCTACTTTCTCTTAGTTCAATGAAGAGAAATTTTTGTGCCTGCAATGATTAGGAAAATTATCATGTCTGCTTCCTGTGCTCTGAAAAACTACTATGAGGACAATAACATGCGTTATGTCAATTATTGGGCATGTGCTACTGAGATATTTTGAAACTGTCACATTGTCATTTGTTATTAAAAGAAACAAAAAATAAAAAATAAATTGGACTAGAATTTTCACTGCTCCTAATAGGCATGAGCTGTCCACACAGCACTGTCTGCAGGATAGATAATGGCTCAGTGAAAAATATCTCACCCACTTCCAAGCCCAGCCGGAGCAGCCTGGCTTTGGGTTTCCAGTCATCGTATGCGCATGTCCCTCAGGAAGGACATGTGTTACTCAGTGCAGGATGGTGCATTCGTCAGCGCATTATCACCAAGTTATTAATGAAGGAAGCCAATTAGGACCCTAGCTCTCCACACGATGGTAGTCATGCCACAAGACAGCTGTTGGTTAGCTTCTGCGGAAAGGGAATGAGGGTAGACAGGCGCTCTGTCTGTAGGAGGACATGGTTTGTTAGAAATACGAACTTCCCTGACTATGAGCTGCGGTTGAGATATTATCTGCACAGCTTTCATTTTGATTTTTCTCTAGTGCAGCATCCTTCCCAGGCAGATGTCAGCCTGAATCCATCTGCTCCGCCTGGAATCCCTGGTGCCCATTGGCCACTAAGCAAGAGACTGTTGGGCTTCACACAGCCAGGGTTAGAAAACTCCCTTCCACTCCCTTTCCTCTGGATGATGGTACGTCAAGCCAAGTCTCTAATTTCCGTATTTCCCAGTCTTTCCCCACCATCTGTGACAGAGGCACTGGTGAAGGATGATTTCTCAAGACCTGTCTAGAGGAACAGAGTGCAGTTGGGGTTCAAAGCAAGAAATGCAAATGTTTAAGGCGCACACGTGCTTTTTAAAAAGAAGATAAAAATTAGTAAGGAAAATATTAGCAATGACACAGCGTTTCACTAAACAAAATTATGGGAATTAGCCATGGTTGTTGTATTACAAGTTGTTATTTCTCAACTAGTTGCCCAGATTACCAGATATAAGTACATGCTTATTTATTTATTTATTTATTTATTTATTATTTTGGGCACCTCAGCCTGCCCTGGGAGTGGGGTTGGTGCAGCATGTGGTGCTGGGGATCGAACGGCAGTTCCTGCGGTTGCCTAAGCTTTCCTCAGCAGACGATTTAGACTGCTAAACCATCTCCCCGGTCCATAAATACGTGCTTCCTAAGATGAGCAAAGTTTAAAAATTACCCTCCAAACTAGTTTCCATATTAACTTTGTCCTGGTCTTCTCCTTCCTCACAGAGACCCCCTCTCAGCACAAAGTACAGAAATGAGGAGTCCTCTTATCATACAGCTCCCCACTGTCCACTTCTCCAGAACCTGAGGAGACCGGTGATCCTTGCACCAGCGTCCCGTCACCAAAGTGGCACAAATCTTTAAAGTTAGTGCACTGGAAACCCAGCTGCATTGGTTTTTGCCAGCATAGGAAAGGAAGCATCAAATCAGCAGTGTTTACACCATGGAAAGTGATATAAGAATATAAATTATATTTCCTTTCTTCCTTTTGGATCACTAGTGGTTTAATGAGGTCTACTCATTTTTCCCAAAGGAAAAGGGAGACCAGCCACCCTGAGGGAGTGGAGCCAGCTTCAGGAGACTGAACATAAAATCAACACTCATCAAGAAAAGTTGTATATGGAAGGGTACATAAAAACATTAAACTTCTTCACAGAGACAGGCCACAAGCCAGAGTAAGGATGGAATTCCAAAAGACATGCCACCACCTTCTCATCAGTAATTCCACTCTTTAGCATTATTGTTGGGACTGTGTCCAGGTACAACCACTATGGAAATCAGAGTGTAGATCCCTCCCAAGCTGAGACTAGAAATTCTATGTGATCAGCTGTTCTCCTTTCAGGTGTCTTCCCCAAAAGAGTTAAAGACCTCACATTATGGAAAAACAGTACTCTACTATGTGTAAACACCAAATGTTCTTAATCCATTCATCTTATGACATGCTTAGGCCATTTCTAAGATTTAGCTTCTATGAGTTGTGCTGCTATAAACACTGGATTATACCACAAAATATAATAAAGCTGGTATACCAACACTGGCTCGTGTGGTCTAAGGAAGAGATGAGGAAGAAGTCCCTAAAAATAAGACACAAATTTGGCATCGAGTGTGTGATCAGATTCCGGAATCTATAAAAAAAAAAAAAAAAATATATATATATATATATATATATATATATATATATATATATATATATATAAGTGTGGACTTTTCTCCCAAAGCAGGAAATATATAGGCTGTGTCTAATTTACCCAGCTCACCCTACCTTCCCAGCATAGCTCATGCTAAGTGCTTCAAACTCTACCCAAAAGGACAGCT